>MU692232.1:15856-36481 GCA_026770625.1 Nicotiana glauca
TGACGGCAAAAACGGAAGCATTTTTGATGAATTTTGTGCTGAAACTAATGATCTTAGCCCGACCCTCATCATCGGCTATGTACTGATCCAGCTTCTGTATGCCGTTAACTCTAACGGCGTCGTCGATCTTTCTAACGGCAGCTGCACTGTAATCATAGGTAATATTATACAGCTTCTTCACCGGTTCGGGTGTGTATCCTTTCACCGTTTCTTTGCCGGAATTAATGAAATCCCAGATTCCCATTTTCCCCCCTTGCTACTTACCTCGGAAACTAGGGAAAACTAGAAAAATGGTACTGCACCGGAAAGGAGGCTCAAAAATTATATAAGACTTTTTTCCACTAAAGAAACTTTATCTTTTCGCACAAAAATCATATAATTATAAATTTTCTTTACCAAAATCATATATTTATGTTTCTCACACAAAAATCATAAAATTTTAATTAACTCACAAAAATTATAGTGATAGGAAAATATAATTTTTTGCTAGTATTTTCTTATTTTATAAATTTTTATTTTCTTATTTTCAGCCTAATAAATAATAATCCAATTAAAATAAGAATGAGTCAACCCAACCTGGCCCATCCTGACCTAATATTCATATATATAAATTAAAAGTTGGGTCATTCATATTTACTAAAAGTGAATTCTTTCCCCATAAAAAAATCAATTCGGAATACATGAGATTCTTATAAAGAAAAATAAATAAATAAAAGGTGTAATTAGAGAGCACTTGAAATAAAAATGCTCTGATAGTAAGCAACTTTCACTTCCAACCGAGAAGTTGTGAGTTCGAGTCTCCCCAAGAGTAAGGTGAGAAGTTCTTGGAGGGAAGAATGCCGAGGGTCTATTTGTAAACAGCCTCTCTACCCAAGGGTAGGGGTAAGGTTTGCGTACACACTATCCTCCATAGACCCCACTAAGTGGGATTATACTGGGTTGTTGTTGTTGAAATAAAAATGCTATAAATTTGAATAAAAATCTCGAAAATTAAAATAACAATAGAATTATCATGTTTTGAAGGATATACGATTCATTTTTAGTATTATTTAAATTTTTATATATGAGTATTTGGTCGGGTGGGCCAGGACGGGTTGAATCATTCATATTTTAATTTGATTATTATTTATTAAGCTGAAAATGAGAAAATAAAAATCTATACAAAATAAGAAAATACTATTGAAAATTTATATCCGATCACTGTGATTTTTGTGAGTTAGTAAAAATTTTATAATTTTTGTGTGAGAAAATATAATTATATGATTTTGGTAAAAAAAATATAGTTATATGATTTTTTGTGTGAAAAGACAAAGTTATATGACTTTATAAAAAAAGTCATAGTTATATGACTTTTGTGTGAAAATACAAAGTTGCTTGACTTTAGTGAAAAAACGTCATAATTATATGACTATTTGTGAAATTAACCCCAAAGAAGGAGAGCCAACTTTCATGCTTTTTAGTGGGGCTTTAAGTCATTGTCTCCTGGTAGTCTTGGAAAATTGCAACACTAGTGTCTCAGGTCATTAGTTACTCCCTCTGTTACAATTTATCTGAACATATTTGATTAGGGATGGCAAATGGGACGGTGAGGGTGTGGGGCCGGTTTAAGGCTATGCGGGGCGGAGCGGGTCTAAAATTACGCAATGCAGGGCAATTGCGAGACGGGTTGAAATAATTTTTTAAAAGGCTAACGCGGGGCGGTTGCGAGTCTACGCGGATTTTCTCGGGTTTGCACAAGTTTACTGGATTTGGCCTATTGTTTTACCCGGTAAGACATGACTTATGAGGAAAGTATGCGACAAAAGTAATAGAATATCTATTTTAATATTTGATACTTAATAAAAACAAACTAAATCATTTATAACTTCTTCTCTTCCAAATACACCTTTTAATTAGTGAAATGTTAATTAAGTTAGAAATATTGAATAAAAGAAAAAAGCTAGACATTTAACGGAATATAAAATGTAGTTTAGACAAATAGTTTTATGATTAAATAATTAACATTCATCACTTAATCATCTAATGAAAAGTTTGTTACACAAAAATTATTATTTTAATTTTTGCCACTAAAAAAATAGTACAACTAAATAATAGCAGCCAACTAAATAGTAACATATCCAACCCCGTTTAAGGTAAAGTTTGCAAATCTTAAAACTTTCGTAAAGTAATAGCACTTGTTGTAAGATAGCAACATGCGCTGATTTATTTATCAGTTTCAATTATTATTATTATTATTATTATTATTATTATTATTATTATTATTGTTATTATTATTATTATAATTATTATTATTATTATTGTGATTATTATTATTATTATTATTATTATTATTGTGATTATTATTATGATTTATTAGGAAATCAATTTAATTTGGAATCATTTAAATATGTAAATCAAATCTCATCTGGTTCAATAGTTTTAGTGAAAATTAATATACATGCACGCCTAACGCTTGCTATTTAAGAGATAAGATTTGGTGATCATGATTATAATGAAATTCCATAAATGACAGAAACTTGCTAATGCGGCGCGATGCGGGGCGAGTGGATGGGGGTGTGGATATGGGGCGGGTGGATGGGGGTGCAAATGCTATGTGGAGCGGGGCGGGACGAGTTGAAATCTTTGCGGGTTTGCCCCGCAACTGCACCGTACCGCACAGTTTGCGATTCCTATTTTGACTGGCCACGGAGTTTAAGAAAAAATAAAGTTTTTTGTAATTTGTGTCCTAAACAAATCAAAAATTGGCCCAGAATATTTGTGTGGTTATAAAACCTTCTCATTAAGGGTAGAATTGTAAGTTTAAGCTAAATTGTCACTAAATTTAGAAAGATGTCATTCTTTTTGGAACTGACCAAAAAAAAAAAAATAGATTCACATAAACTAGAACACAGGGAGTACTATTCTGTGTGTGACATTCTGGCATGTGACATAATAAAACGATAAAAACCGATATAATCCATTTAAATATTATATTTATTAAAATAATACAGTATAATATTATGCAATACCTTAAAAACGATACATAACAACCATCCAAACACAAAAATGTCATGCTTTGGTGTAATGGCATATAATGCCGTGTCTGCGACTAATTACTTTTCAAGGTCAACCAATGAATGATATTTTTTCGTTCGAGACTAAAGATTACATCTAATCAGGTATAAAAGCCCATGATTATCAAATCAAGTTAGGTTGTAAGGCTAACCACTCTACATAACATTAGAATTTCAAAATTTTGGGCTTATTAAATTAGTTTGTAAGTATCGAACCTAACCTCGACGAGGTAGTGACGAGACTATGATAAGACACCTACGTAAATAAACTTGTATAAGTATATATAACGCAACAATAACAATAGAGAATGATAACGTACAAACTGAGAGGGGACATACAAGAAGGGGGAAGAATATAACAACTATGACAGGTATGAAATCACGAAGTAACCGAGTAAATCATCAACCAGTTAATCAGTTAAACTAATGATATAAAAATGGCACGACATAACCCTTCGTGCTTTTACTCTCGACCTAACCATGTAATAATAATAATAATGTAAATGCAATGGACGATGTCATTTTTCGCGCTTATACTCTGTTACTCACCATGTAATGATGATAATATGAATTCGAGTAATAAATAATGCAGAGAATATATTTAACGTCAAACATGATGTCAAGATATACCAAACTTCAACTTCAAGAAATATTTTCTAATCATAAAAGGACAATAATTACGAAACGGAAAATCAAATAAATAATAATCTAACCTAAATATGAATATCATAATTAATAAAGTAATAAAATACAAGGAAACAAGTTCCACCCGTATGCATTAACCCAATACCAACGCATAAGTACTCGTCACCTCACATATACGTTGTTCCCACTCATAAAACACGTAGCAAATAGTCTAACAAGTCCTAATCCCTCAATTCAAGGTTAACCACGTCACTTACCTCGCTCCGCAAATAAATCAAAGCTCAACCGGAGCTTTGACTCTAGAATTAGCCTCCAAACCCATCAAATCTAACCAAATTTAGTTCAAATAATTCAAAATAAGCTTTAGAAACTACCTACGAGTGAAAAAGATTCAATTTATGATTTTGGGAAACGTCAATAAAAGTCAACCCCGGATAGGTTGGTCAAAACCTGAGATTCGGACCAAAACCCGATTATCTATTCACCCCGAGACCGGTTATGTGATTAGTTTCGAAATCTGACTCTCAATTTGAGGTGCAAATCTCAATTTCACCAAATCCTCAATTTCCACCTAAATCCTTACTTTCTACCATGAAAAATCTTAGATTAAAAGTTAGAAATTAATGGGTGTTGATGAAGATAGAAGAAAACGAGTTAATATCTACTAACCTATGAAGCTGGGATGAAATTTCTCTTCAAAATCGCCTTTACGCCGAGCTCAAACTTGGGAATAGTGAAAAGTGAAGAAAATCCCAACTTTTGGAAGTTTTAAATCACTAGCGTCAAGTCTTCTTCGCATTCGCGAAGGACCTGATGCGATCGCAAAGCACTGCGGCCCAATTAGCCTTCGCGTTCATGAGATGTTCTTTGCGTTCGCGATGGCCCTTCCCCTTGGCCTTCGCATTCGCATAGAACATCCAACAAATCCCTGTCGCGCCCCATTTTTTCCCTTTTTGAGAGCGGGGAAGTTCGGGTTTCGACATTCATTGGGGAAATAACTCGTTTCCTTTTGGGAATTTGGGTTTTGAAGAGTCTCCAGCTAACAGATTTAGGGTAAGAGCTCGAAATAACCTTGAGGGAAAGGTGTTAGGCACCCCTCTCGATCCACAATGGTGGGTCCCGACCGAACTTATACTTATGAATTAGTCCTTTAACAACTAAACATTTTAAACATATTCTTGCAAATAAAGGCATGTTTTGGACATGGTGTGACTCAAGTAATACGACAAAGAATTTGAACAAGTTGCATACAAATGTCACGACCGAAACCCCGCACTGATCATGATGGCGCCTCTCGTGAAGCCGAGGCCAGCCAACTAACCCAACTCGTCTTTTCAAAAATAGTTAAACATAATAAGTAACTTTAACATAATTAAATAACCATAGTCTATCAAAAGATCTTTTTAATAAGTGCAGAATAAAACCCAAACACAGCCAAAACCGGGGTGTCACAAGTCACGAGCATCTATCAGAGTATAAGTACAGCTATAAGACCTAAAATATACAAAGCCGGAATAATGAACCAAAAGAGAGAAAAATGGTGCTGCGAACGCAGACAGTCACCTCGCTACTCCTATAGCTCTGCCTCTGATCGGCCAAAACCCGCTACCGGGTGAACAAATACTTGCATCTGCACGCGAGGTGTAGGGAGTAAAGTGAGTACTCCAACTCAGTGAGTAATAAGGGTAAATAACAATTGAGTAGTAAGAAATCACGTAAAGCAAACCATCATTCTATATAGGGGCAGTGAAAAACCCTTTGAGAGAAAGCAGTGAAGCTGTAAAACCTTTAGAAATATCTTAGCTCAGTTTAAAACTTTTTTTGAAAATGACTTTTTTAACAGTTATGCAAATGAATGTAAAACAAATAGTGCAGATAAGCATGGAAGTCCGCCTCTCGGGCACTACACTCGATTAACAGATAATGTCAGGCAGTCCGGTAGATATCACATGAAGTAGCACAAATAACAGGTAATGGCAGACAAATGAAATAAAGTAAACACACAAAATAGTACCAGTACCGGTGCAGCGTGCAGCCCGATCCACATATCGCTACTGCGTGAAACCCGATCCGTTTATCGTTGACGACGCTCACTAGGGGTGTGCAGACTCCGGGAGGGGCCCCTTACGGCCCAAGCGCAATATCAAGCCATCTCGTGGCATCAAATCTAGGCCTCGGCCTCATATCAGTTTCAGTATAACACTGCTGCAGTGTGCATCCCGGTCCAAAGTATCCTCACAAATACAGGCCCTCGGCCTTACTCAGTCAACAAAATCAGGTAAGCCACTCGGGCAACAGTAAAACATGATGCTCAGCCCAAAATATTATTTAGAAATATCATTTCAAGTGTTTGAGGCATCATAAACTTGGCTAAGTTTTAAAACAATGGAAAATACATGAATGAGTTCAAATATATAATTAAATCAGTGAGGAATTATCAACAACAATCCCAGAAGGGTTCAAATAGTTGGCACGAAGCCCAAATATGGCAATCAACCCAAATTATGATGATAGCAAGTAATTTCAGTCAAATACGCAGTAATTTCATCAATCGGGACGGACCAAGTCACAATCCCCAACGGTGCTCTACCCCACACTCGCTATCCGGCGTGCAAGTCACCTCAATATAGCACTACGATGTGCAAATCCGGGGTTTCAAACCCTCAGGATGTCATTTACAATCATTACTCACCTCGAACCGGCGAAATCTCTAGCTTTCGACGCCCTTGCCCCTCAAATCGGCCTCCATGCGCGTCGAATCTATCCAAAATCAGAGCGAATACATCACAATATACTAAGGGAACAATACCCAAATGAAAACAATCGAAAAATATCAAAATTCTCGAAATTAACAAAACCCGAACCCCGGGCCCACTTCTAGAATCCCAGAAATTTTCACATCAACGGGTTCCTTATCTCTCCACGAGTCCATACATACCAAGAACTCTCAAATCCGAGCTCAAATGACCCATCAAATCCCAATTTAAAATTTCAAAAACCCAAGCCCTAGTTCTTCCCATTTTAGCCAAGTTTCCATGAATTTCAAGGTTAATTTCACATAATAATCTTATTTTTAGTTCATAGGACTTACCTCCAATCAATCTCAGTTGAAACCCTCTTCAATTTCTCCCAAAAAGCTCTCAAGATGCTCAACAATGGAGGAAAATAACTTAGGCTCGTGGATGAAATATTATTAAAACCCTTCTGTCCAGCTGATATTTCCTCTATGCGATCGCGAAGCACAAAATCCCTGATCCAATTTTAACCTTATGCGATCGCGAATATATCCATGCGATCGCAATGCACAAAATCCTTAGCCTATGCAATCGCACACCAACACCTGCGGCCGCATGCCTCCCTATGCAATCGCATAGAACAACCAAACAACCCCTCAAAATCCTCCTATTCGATCGCATAGAGCAAAAATGCTCTGCAATAGCTGATGCCTTTTTCTGCAACTCTTCATAGTCCAAATCTCCCCGTTAGCCATCCGAAATCACCCCGAGGTCTCCGAGACCTTAACCAAAAGCATCAACGCATCTTAAAACATCATTCTAACTTGATCCAATCATCAAAACACCTCAAACAACATTAAATTACTCAAAACTCGTCGAATTCAAGCCTAAGTTTCTCAAAAACTTCTGAAATACACTTTCGATAAAAACCCCGACCAAACGACGTCCGAATGACCTGAAATTTTGCACACACATCAAAAATGACATAACGAATCTACAACAACTCTCGAAATTCAATTCCATTCCTCGAATCAAAATCTCACCTATCAACCAGAATTCGCCAAAATACTAGCTTTGCCAATTCAAGCCTAATTCTACACCGGACCTCCAAAATCACTTCCGATCACGCTCCTAAGTCACAAATCACCTAAAGAAGCTAAACAAATCATAAAAACTCCAATCCGAGCTCATATACTAATAAGTCAACTCTTGGTCAAACAATTCTAATTTAAAGCTTTTAATTGAGATTCTTCTTTCAAATTCCTTCCAATTTTCCGGAAAACTAAAACCAATGATCCTCATTAGTCATAATACATAACACGGCAAGTCATGCCTAAGAAATGGCAATCAAAGTGCAAAAGCTCAAAACGATTGATCGGATCGTTACAATAAAAGAGTAAACTTTAAACATCAGGAATTGGGAAAGAGGGGTCCTAGGTTGGTTAGCCTACAGGATCACCCCACGCAATGCCTGGTAATCACTCCTCAATGAAGGGCGACATTAGCGCGTAGTCATCATATCCCACTACCCAATTCCCTCCCCTTGGTCATAGCCTAAAGTGTTCTAGTAACCTTGAAAATGTCCTATACATTCAGTACCCATCCCTTCCTCGTGGCCCTGGAGGTAGTTTAGGACCTCTACTTTTGGACAGTTCTAGACTTTCCTAAGGTTTTAAAGGATAAAAGTCTAGGCGTCAATCAAGAACAAGTATGACTACATTTAAAGAGAACAAATTAGATGCTCACAGTCATCTCCACAAATATAACAAGTAAATGCACGTCTTCAAACAACAGTCAAGTATTTAAGAAAAATACTAGAACATGATATCTAGGTGAGTAGGGATTATACAGTATTGAATTAGGATAAAGTGTCAAAATCCTATTTAGCTTGCCTACTAATTTAGACCTGTTAAATCTGAACAATTTTAAAGAACAAAAGCATAGTTTTATAGTTGCAAAATTTAAATCTCCCCTATAGGCTTACCTAAACGTAGAATAGTGATGTCCAAAAAGCATGATATATACATTGATGCAGTAAAACAATGAATAGTTTTTAAACGGACACTTGAGATCCTATAGACATGCTTTCTAGCGGTAGTAAATTAAGGCAGTATTTAAAAAATCATTTAAAGAAGCGTACAATTGATTAAACCAATTCAAAATGAACTAACATGAATTAAACTGATTACAGATTTTAAGTTCTATGGACAGGATTTCTGATTTTAATTCCTACAGGCATGGTATCTAATTGTTAAGAGCTGATTTTCGAACTTATAGGCATGATTTCTATTGAGACGAATGTAAATACATGTCAGAAACAGGACTCAATCACTTTACACTCTATAGGCATGATATCTAACTAGAAAGTTGATTTTAATCCTATAGACATGATTTCTATTATTGAAGCCATTTAGATCCTATAGGCATGATTTCTACTATTGTGGAAGCAAAGAAAACATAGAAATATATTAACACAATCCTATAGGCATGGTATCTACCCGAGTTATCCACGTGGATATAGCTACCCATCCCTTTTCACTAATCACCTCAATGTTTTTTACAAATAAATATTACAGACCAGCTGAATAAATTACATAAACAAATAAAGAAAAAGAAGAAGTTAACTATAAGGAGCCTGAAGCATGCCCAAATGACTTCCCAAGCCTCCAATAGCCTCAAATGCCAAAGTTCCATAGATAGTATAGGTGTGTCAAAGTTCCCTAAGGACCTCAAGGATCCCCGGCAGTGCTCATACCTAGACTTTTGTCAAACTATAACTAATTTAGGTGCAGTGTGGAAAGGCAAGCTCTGACATGCTAAAGTTCAATGAGATCTCAAGGATCTCAAGGCGGTACACATGCCAGAGGGGCAGAACCTAATATTCTAGGAGTAATGTGAGAGTGTATGACATAGTTTTGTTTTGAAAATAGTACAGAGATGACTTCAGAAGTAGAAAAGTTTTTCAGAAACAGAAAATAACTTAGTGGTAGAAGACAGTTTGAGAAGAGTGTCAAGTAGTAGACAATTAATTGGTCATAAAAGACATTCAGAACATTAAACAGAACTTCACATGAGGATAAAGGGATTGTGACACATAAGAATCACCTTAGGGTACATGGATAGGGGTAGAGGGAACATATAGTCACAAACTACATGCAACACTTAGGATCTTAGAGACTTAGCAAATATTTAGGACATATATAATAGTTGACCAGGATTAAACAAGTTTAAACATATAGTTTGGACATGCTAAGTGAAGAAGTAAGCAGGAAAGAGTGAAGAGTGTAAAACATGCATTGAACAGGACAAAGTTTTAGACATGCTGAGCAAAGAAATAAACATGAATACAAGTTGAAATCACAATTGATGGACTAATGCATGAATGAAACACATAGTGTTTGGTTCTCAAAACTTAATTAGAGACATACCAGTTAAGGAGAGCAGACACAAAGTACAGAGCAGTGTAGTGAAATAACTAGCCTTGGCTTACAACCGACTAGTTCAATGGAAGTAGCAAGTAATAAAAAAGAGCAGAAAGCTTTAAGTATAAGAGAGAATTTTTAAACTAGTGTTTGTTGTTCTGAACTTAAAATAAGAGGGGGTTTATATAGTAATCGAAAGCTTGACACATAAGGTAAGAGATCAATTAAGTAGTAAATCAGGGAAGTCATACGTAAATCAACAAAGTCTTTCCCATAATCAATGGACAGTTAAATCAACGGTAAAACATGCTAAGTATTTAAGAAAAAGAATAAAGTAAATTTTAGTATAGAATAGGTAATTAGGGATAAATTAACAACATTTTAATTAAGAAAACAAATCAGTAATAATTAGCGGAATACAAACAAGGCAGAGAACAATTAATTAAGGCAAGCAATCCAGTCAAATCGAATATAGAGGTAAGAATCAAGAGTTTAGGGAAAAGTGTTCAAATTAAACCAGGAATTAAGGGATTCAGAATAATCAAGGGTTCCATCAAAGAGAAAGTCATGGAAGAATCAGCATGTTTGGCATATAAAATAAGGTAGAACGTGAATAGTCAGGATTTCACATAGCTTTAACAAAACACATAGTTAAATGACAGTGATTCAATGAGAAAGATCAAACATATAGAATCAGTGAAAGCGTTGAACTAAACAATTCAGTAGAAGCATATTAGGACAAAAAAATCATGAGAAATCACGAGAACCCAAAGTGAGAACACAATCAAATATACCAGTACCCAGAAAAAAATGAGGAACCCCAAAGAAAATTAGGGATTTCAGAACAAGCGAGCTAGGGCAATAACAAACTTACAAAATTAGTCGAAATATACGAGAAGCAGAAGATTAAACACAGAAAATCATCAAACATATTTAAAAAGCAATTTCGAAACCCTAGTTTTAGGAAAAGATAAAAAATCACTTGAAATCATACGACTCTTGTAAAAAATCTCAAGGCTATGGGCGTACAGTATGTTCAATGATTTCGTAATCCTAGTGCCTGCATCCAAAGAAAAATCGTGAGTTTTGTAAAGGGGAAGGTTAGTTCGTATCCCTACTGGCTTTGCTTGACTCGTTCGGCTTTGATATGGTGATATCGTCTGTATCATTGGGGTATCGTTGCTAAACAAAGCAGTATCAATAGTAGACATGAATAATTTTGTAAAAGTATGACATAAATGTATAATTAAAATAGTTTTTAGATGAACCGACGGCTGTGACGTGGTTCGAGACATTACAACCTCTCTTACTACAGAATTTTGAGGGTCTTCCTCAAAATTCTACCCTAGTTTCCAATTTTGGGGGGAAATGAAAATTTTATTAAATTGTGTCAGAACCCATAGGGCTACCAATATATCCCCTCTTAAACGGGAATCATGTCAGGTGTATTTCAATTTACATCATATAGGTAAAACATAAATATTACACATAGTAACGCTTGATTGGATTTGAATTAATCGGCTTTGGCCAGACTTCTCCGTCCATTTCTGCAAGTATGAGGGCTTCTCCTGTCAAAACTCGGTGAACCATTTATGGGCCCTACCAGTTGGGAGAGAACTTCTCTTTGGCTTCATCCTGATGCGGAAATTTTTTCTTTAACACTAGCTGACCTAGTGTGAACTGTCTCGTCTTGACTCTCTTGTTGAAGGCTCTGGACATTCTGTTCTGATAAAGTTGGCCATGACAAACTGCGTTCATTTTCTTTCCATCTATAAGAGCTAGCAACTCGTAACGACTTTTCACCCACTCTGTGTCGTTGAGCTCAACTTCCTCTATGATCCTCAGGGAAGGAATTTCAACTTTGGCGGGAATGACACCTTCTGTATCATAAACCAGCATATAGGGGGTTGCCTCGGTTGATGTGCGAACTGTGGTGCGATACCCTAATAGAGCAAATTATAACTTCGCGTGCCACTGTTTATGCTTCTCTATCATTTTGCTCAATATCTTCTTGATATTCTTGTTGGCGGCTTCACGGATCCATTCATTTGAGACCCGTAGGCTGTGGAATTCTTGTGTCTGATCTTAAAGGTTTCACACATAGCTTTCATCAAGTCATTGTTGAGATTGGAGCCATTATCAGTAATGATTGACTCTGGGATACCGAATCAGCAAACAATGCGGTCACGGACGAAGTGTGTTACTACTTTCTTAGTCATTGCTTTGTAAGATGATGTTTAGACCCACTTGGTGAAATAGTCAATTGCCACTAGGATAAACCTGTGTCCCTTAAAAGCGGCAGGCTCAATTGGTCCAATAACTTCCATTCTCCAGGCGGCGAATGTCCATGGTGAGATTGTTGTATTGAGCTCGCTCGGAGGTACCTTTATCATGTCTGCATGTATCTGACAGCGATGGCATTTCCAGACATACTGGATGCAGTCTGTTTCCATTGTTATCCAAAAGTAACCAGCCTGGAGTATCTTTTTTGCTAAGACAAAACTATTCATATGCGTACCACATGTCCCCGCATGAATTTCCTCTAGCAACTTGGATGTTTCCTTTGCGTCGACACATCTTAATAGTCCCAAATCAGGAGTCCTCCTATACAGGATTCCTCCGCTGTGAAAGAAGTTGTTGGACAATCTACGAAGTGTGCATTTTTTAGTATGATTGGCAAGCTTCTGGTACTTTCCTTTTGCTAGATATTCATTGATATCATGAAACCAAGGTCTTCTGTCTGCTTCCTCTTCAACATGGGCATAGTAAGATGGATAATTGTGAATTTTCAACGGAATGGGATCAATGAAATTCTTGTCTGGATGTTGTATCATAAATGATAGGGTAGCTAATGCATTTGCGAACTCGTTCTGGATTATGGGAACGTGTCGGAACTCTGTCTTCGTGAACCTCTTTCTCAATTCCTGTACATAATGCAGATATAGGGGTATCTTGGAGTTCTTGGTTTCCCATTCTTCTCATACCTGATGTATAAGTAAATCTGAATCTCCAATCACTAGCAGCTCTTGCATGTTCATGTCGATGGCCATTTTGATCCCTAAGATGTAGGCTTCATATTTAGCCATATTTTTGGTGCAGGGGAACCTGAGCTTGGCAGACACTGGATAATGCTGAGCGGTTTATGATACTAAGACTGCTCCTATGCCAACTCCTTTGAAGTTTGCTGCTCCATCGAAGAACATTCTCCCGCCATCATAGGATTCTACAATGTCTTCTCCTATGAATGATACCTCTTCATTAGGAAAATATGTTTTCAAGGGTTCATATTCTCTATCCACGGGGTTTTCGGCAAGGTGATCTGTCAATACTTGTCATTTGACCGCCTTTTGAGTTACGTAGACGATATCAAACTCATTTAATAGTATCTGCCATTTGGCCAACTTTCCAGTCGGCATGGGTTTCTGGAATATATACTTCAGAGGGTCCATCCTCGATATGAGGTATGTAGTGTAGGCATAGAAGTAATGCCTCAATTTCTGAGCTACCCAGGTCAAAGCACAGCAGGTGCGTCCAAAAGAGAATACCGAGCCTCGTACGAGTGAACTTCTTGCGGAGATAATAAATAGCCTGTTCCTTTCTCCCCGTTTCATCATATTGCCCCAAAATGCAGCCAAAAGCTCCATCTAACACTGCAAGGTAGAGCAATAAGGGTCTACCTGGCTCGGGAGAGACTAATACTGGTGGTGTTGATAGTTACTCCTTGATTCTATGGAAGGACTTTTGGCAGTCATCGGTCCATTTAGAAGAGGCGTTCTTCTTTAGCATTTTAAGTATTGGCTCACAGATAATTGTAGACTGCGCTATGAATCGACTGATGTAGTTCAACCTTCCCAGGAAACTCATCACATCTTTCTTGTTCTTTGGCGCGGTAGTTATTGAATGGATTTGACCTTTGATGTATCCAGTTCTATCCCTCGACGGCTCACAATAAACCCAAGCAACTTTCCAGCAGGAACCCTAAATTCACACTTTGCGGGGTTTAGTTTCAGGTTGTACCTCCGCAGTCTATTGAAAAACTTCCTCAGATCTTCTATGTGGTCAGTGGCCTTCTTGGATTTGATGATAACATCATCCACATATACCTCTATCTCTTTGTATATCATATCATGGAAAATATTCATGGCCCTCATGTAGGTGGCCTTTGCATTTTTCAAGCCGAACCATGGCATAATGAAAGTTGTTTTCTCAGCATCTTCCTCATCCATCCAGATCTGATGATAACCAACAAAGTAATCTACGAATGACTGCAACTTATGCTTAGCGCAATTCTCAATCAGGATGTCTATATTTGGCAAGGGGGAGTCATTTTTCGGACTGGCCCAGTTGAGATTCCGGTAGTCGACACAGACTCTGACCTTCCCATCTTTTTTTGGTACTGGCACAATGTTGGCTAACCATGTTGGGTACTCAACCACCTTGAGAACCTTGGCTTTGATCTGTTTAGTAACTTCTTCCTTGATTTTCAGACTCATATCAGGTTTGAGCTTTTTGAGTTTTTGCTCTACTGGTGGACACATTAGATCAATTGGCAGTTTGTGAGCCATAATAGACGTACTCAGACAGGTCATATCATCATACGACCAGGCTAACATGTCCTTGTATTCCCTTAGAAACTATGTGTATTCTTTCTTCTCTGATGGCGATAAGTGAATGTTGACTCGTGTTTCCTTGACGTTTTATGCATCTCCTAGGATAATAATTTTAGTCTCGTCCATTTGTTGCATTGTATCATTGCATGTCACAGTCATTGGTTCATCAAGATAAGTAATAGCAATGTTGTATAGGTAAAGTAAGGAGAAAAATGATAGAAATAAACATTAATTCATTGGAAAATCAAACATGCTTTGATAAATTGAATGATTGTTTTGAATATTGAAGATCTTATTACAAAAACTGAAAAATGTGAAAAGAAAATCATTCAGTAAATAAAATAGTGAATAGTGCCTTTTTTAGCCTTGCTACCCCGAGGCTCGTCGAGCTCTTGTGGTCCTGATGGTCTAATTGTTAAGGTATGCCCCTCTGCTCACAGCTTGTATGGAAAGACCTTCCTGCCCCTCCTCCTCGAGAATAACACAGCAATCCATATCATTGTCCTCTAGAAACAAGTTTTTCACTGCAGCGAGTGCTTCTTCTTTATCTTTCCCATAGACGACGTCAGCCTGTTAGAAAGTCTGCTCCAGACGCGATATAGTAGGTCTCTCCGCCTAGCTTTCTTCTTCCTCCAATTACCGAAATAGTCTGGCGAATGTATATAGAATTGATGTCGTCACCGTGAATGATCACTTCTTGGTGATTCCATTTGAATTTTACCGCCTGATGCAGTGTTGAAGCTACAACCCCAGCAGTATAAATCCAGGGTCGTCCTAGCAACAAGTTGTAAGATGCTGGCACATCTATCACTTGAAAATCGACCTCGAACCAAGTTGGTCCCATCTGCAGACACAGGCTAATCTCACCGATGGTGGACCTCTAAGACCCATCAAAAGCTTTCACATTTATTGCTCATTCTTTTATCTCATGCAGCCCTTTGCCCAACTTCTTAAGTGTTATCAATGGATATATGTTAAGGCTGGAACCCCCATCGATCAGGATCCTGGTGATGAAATGGTCTTCGCATTGTACAGTGATGTGCAAGGCTTTGTTATGACCCAACCCTTCAGGTGGAAGCTCGTCCTCATAGAAGGTGATTTTATGGCTTTCTAATACTTGTCCCACCATATTAGCCATTTTCCCGCCAGTGATGTTACTTGGCAGCACGCTTCACTCGGCACCTTCAATAGAGCATTTTTGTGTGTCTTGGAATTCTGCAACAATAGGAGGATAGATATTTGTGCAGGTGTTTTGTTCAGCTGGTCGATGACCAAATACTCCTTGGCCTGTATTTTCCTCCAAAGATCATCTGGACCCGTCTCAATAATGAGTGGCTGGTTGGAGTCTTGCTTGCTGACTCAGCTAGGTGTTCAGAGGTATAGACTCTTCTAGTTCTTGTCATACCCTGTGTCGCAACAGTTTCTTCAAACCTGACCTTGGCTTTACTCCTAGCCTCGGCTGTATAATCCCAGGGTATAGCCTTCATATGGAACAGTGGTATGGTGGACATCGCCACTGGAAATGGTGCGGCTACCTTCACTTCAAAGGGAATGTGTTCTTTGGGTGGCGAGACTGCAACCTCAAATGGTGCTGGTGCCTTTGCTGATGGTGCTGCTTAGAACTCAAGAGGTATGGACACATCTACCTTAGTGACCTCAGACAGTTGGATCTGGACTTTGGGGTTGAGAGTAACTTTTGGTTTCTTTGGATAATCACCTTCTGCGATCAACACGATGGATCCCTCAGGATCCTAATCATCCTCTACTTCAATCATATGAATACCCCTGCCTTTATGGTCTAGTAGAGTGTTGTCGCGGATGTTCGGAGTGGCTTACTTTGCTACAATGACTTTGTTATCAATCAGGGAATGTATATTGTCTTTTAAAGAGCGGCATTCATCGATGGTGTGTCCCTTCATGCCAGAGTGGTATGCACAAGACGTGTTTGGGTTAATCCACTGAGAAGGATTATCAGGGGTTGTAGCAGGGACGAGGGTGACATAATCGGCGGCTTTGAGTCTCTCATATAGCTGATCAATGGGTTCAGTGATGGCTTTGTATTATTTTGGAGGCATCCGATCAAAATTAGGTCGAGGCCTAGGGAAGTTTTGGCGTGCGGGGGGTGATTGGTAATGAGATAGTTGGGCATTATATGTTCGGTAGACATGAGCAGGCTGGGAGTATATGGGTGAGGTAGGCTGATACGTGGGAGGTGAAGATGACTGATAAGTTATTGTTGGAGCTTGGTATGAGGGTGCTTGGTAATTTGGGGCTGGCTGATATGTGAGTGGAGGTATTGGGTAGGTTTGGTATTTGAGAGGAGACTTGGTCCTTTGTGCAACCATTACGGTCCTTACGTCCCTCTTCTTAGACACACCACCAGACTGCAAGGCCTTATTCGTAGCTTGCAAGGCCTCGAAGTTTGTAACCATACCGCTCTTAATACCTTCTTCAATTCGTTCCCCTGACTTGATAATGTCAGAATACTTATGATTCTCAATCACCATCAATCGTTCATAGTATTGCGGGTCTTGAGCCCGGACAAAGAACTTGTTTATTTGTTCTTCTTCTAAGGCGGGTCTAACCTTAGCAGCTTCGTACCTCCAGCGAGTAGCATACTCGCAAAATGTCTCAGTGGGATTCTTCTTTAGATTTCGGATATAGAACACGTCTGGCACGTTCTTTGTGTTAAACCTGAACCTGTCCATAAAATCAGATGCCATACCTACCTAGCTCAACCACTTCATAGGATCTTAGCTGATGTACCAAGATAGTGTATCTCCTTTCAGACTCCTCGTGAATAGTTTCATGCGTATCCTTTCGTCTTTTCCTACCCCGACCAGCTTGTCACAGTATGTTCTCAAATGGACCCTTGGATCACCTGTATCGTCAAACATCTCAAACTTGGGAGGTTTGTACCCCTCTAGTAGTTCGACATCTGGTTGTATGCAGAGATATTCATAGTTCAACCCCTTCGATCCCTTTACTTCCTTCAACGTCTTAGATTCAGCTGGTTAGTTTCTTAAGTTCTTCAGCCAAGTTTATGATGATTATATCCTTTTCATCGGACTCAGAGGTGCAAGATATAGGTTGGGTGGAGAGTGTCATGGTTTCCATATAGATGGGATTGTTGTGGTGGCCTGGTGTGTGGGAGTGGAAATGGTCATTTACGGAGTTTTGCGGTTTGGGGATGAGTAGTGGAGTGTTGTTTGGAGTGTGGCAAGTGTTGCATTGGTTCTTTGTTAGAGCAGTGGTATGATTTGGTTGCTTTTATGGAGGTGTGGGATTTTGACCGTTGGGGAAGATGGTGTCTGGGGTGCTGAGGGAGAAGGATATGTTGGCCAGATTCCGAACCTGATCAAGCTCTTCTTGAAACTTCAACAATTTATGCTCAAGTTGTGACACATTTTTATTGGGAACCCGAATACCATGGCCATCAGTGGCCTCTGCTGTTGATTTATCCTTTCTGATGTTCAAATCTTCTATTTTGCCTTTGTTCTTGTTCTTAACAGTAATAAGAGGAGGAGTGTGTGGAGGCCCCCTGGATCTTATGGAATAAGATGATGTTGCCAGAGTGCACGAACTAATCTTTGGGGAGAGGAATAACAAACAAAACAAAAAATAAAACAAAAAGGTAAACAAGTTAGTGAGGATCATGAAAAGTGTTGCAATATTTAAACACGTAGTGCAGTAATGTAAAGTGTGTCCTAATTTGGGAACCTCGTTGTACCCGAGGTAGGCCTAGCGAGAGGTTGACTTGGAGAACTTGGAATGCTAAATGCCTCATTTCATTGATAAAAATAAGACAAATCCCAGATTGACACTAAATAAGCAAGAAAATAAAAGTCACTAATGGCCATTGGCCTTATTACATTCATAAAGCGAAAAAGTAACTTCCTATCTAGTTGGTCCCAGAAGGACCTTCCCCAGGTTGAATGCTCTCGTTGATCAAATCCTCCAGTTCGCGTAGGTTTACCAGTAAAAATTCCTTCGCCGGGTGCTCTCCTTCGTTTCCCTCATCGTTCTGGCAGTCGGCGACTCTCTTCCTCACTTTTCCTTCCAATTCCAGTAGATTGTATTCCAGATATTCTAACTTTTTGCTAGCTTTGGCGGCCCTCTTTTTCCACTCATTTATTTGGTCATTTGATGGAAGTCTCCTCCACCAGTCTAGCAAGAGTGGGGGCGTGCTAATCATACCGAAACTGGGGACCTCATGCCTTCTGCAAAACAAAAGGGTTAGACCCTACCCCCCCCCTACTGGACTCGACTATTTAATATCAATGATTAGCATGAAGCATCTAATTCTCCAAATAAATGCACAGAACGTGACGACGTCTGTTAGGGTTTAGGGAAACCCAGTGGACTTTGGACAAGGCTATCTTAAAGGATCATTATGTGGACAACATAACTAATCCGGCTAGGTTTAACCATGATGCATGCACAATTTGAACAGAGTAAGGTTTCTATGGGATTTAGACTGGTACCCTTGAGCAGACAAATCAAGGGGGGAAGGCTCGAAAATGTCGACTGCACCACTGATTGAATAATTTTACCGCAAATATGCCTTTCTGAATTGAGGGGGTAATGATATAGGAAGAGCGCAACCACTCATTATAAGTGTTGCTATAGTATTGGTTTTAGCACGAGTGGAGTATGATGTTGAGTATGATTATGCAATAACTAAAAGCAGTTGACACGAATTTGCACATTAAGAAAGCGATAAATACAGCAGTTGCATAATTTAAAGCAATAAAGAAAATAAAACAAAGAAGATATATCAGTTTTGCCTTTTAAAGAAGAAATTGAATGTTTAAAGGAACTAAACAGATAATTGCACATAAGGAGAGGTACAAATTCACAAGAATAATATCAAGTGGTAAAAGCCTAAAAATCCCCAACAGAGTCGCCATGCTGTCGCGCCCCCTTTTTCATCCGCGAAAATCGGGTTTATGACATTCGGTTGGGACAACTCTTTCCATTTGGGAAAGGGTTTTGCAATTTGAAGAGTCGTCACCTAACGATTTAAGGTGCGTTAGGGAACCTATGGGGTTCAACTACAACTACATTTTTTGATAACCAGAGATAGGGTAAGAGCTTGAAATTATCCCAAGGGGAAGAGGCATCTCTCAGGACCCACTAGTGTGGTTCCCGGCCAGATCGTTCTTTGTGAATTTGTGCAATTAACAAGTAAACAAACAAGGCTCAAATAAGAAGGGATTTTAAATACAAAAGTGTTTGGAAATGATAAAATAAACAAAGTTTTGAATGAGTTATAACTAAGCATGCTAAAGAATATAAAGGGGGTCCTAGGTTTATTTGTAATATGGATCACATCAATGCAATACCCGGTAATCACTCCTCAAAAGAGGGGCTACACGTGATATTAGAGCACCGGTTATCATATACATATCTACCCTTCTCACCATGTTAAAGTATTAAAGCGCGGATTGGTCTCGACCTCTATTGCATGCTATTACCCGTCTGATAATGGGTGAATTAGACTATAATTAGACCCTAAAGAACCACATTTTTTGTATAGCTTCATGGTAAAAAGTGATAACCAAATACTCTGATTAGTGCTTTTCATGCTTTGAAGGCTATACCCAATGAAAGAAGTCGGTGGAGCACGTTTGGGACCAATTACGGAGAAAAGGAGGCCAATCATACAATACCCATGAAGTGCACCAAGCGAAGGGACAAAACCAAAAATAAACTTGGCTTGCCGCGATCAGACTGTAACCGCGGTAGGACCGCGACAGAACATTACCAAAGATTTAGAGGACCATTCTGGCCGCGGTCCTGGCATAACCGCGATGGGACCGCGACAGAACGTGGAAAATTCGGGGACTAAAGTGTCAAGTCGGGAAAATGTGGTGTAAAAAACTTATAAGATGTAGAAATTCGGCCACATTAGGGCAGACTTGTTTTGAAGATTACTTTTGCAAGATACACAAGTGTGAGAGATCACCCAAAATATCATAGTTCTTTATCTCTTCTTTTTCTTGCAATTTTCCATGATGAATATTTTTGTAGTTTATCTTTACGTTGTTATGAGTAGCTAAATACTTTAGTCTAAGGTTTTGATGGAACCTATTGAAGGATGAACTTCTTGATTATGTTAATATAGTTTGCCAGTTAATCTCTATTTGTTCAACTACGT
>MU692232.1:53887-65864 GCA_026770625.1 Nicotiana glauca
CGTGGAATCCCGCAAATTTTCTTATTGGTGTAATCGATAACCGAATCGATAAGCCCCAAAAATTAATAAATCGAAATCGAAACCTTATTGAAACGATAACGATAAGCATATATACAAATCGATAATCGATAAGTAATTATCGATAAGAGTCAAAATCGAATGCACACCCCTATATGCATGCCATATCCAAAGGTCATAATTGTAGCTTCAAGAATAATTGTTGGGGATCCACTACGACCTGCATATTGTCCAGCCCATGCTGTTGGACAATTTTTCCATTTCCAATGCATGCAATCTAAACTGCCTAGCATTCCTGAAAAACCACGTTGTTCACCGATGTACAGAAGCCTTACAATATCGTTAGTTGTTGGTGATCTTAAATACTGATCGCCAAAAAACTCTATGATAGCTCGACAAAATCTTTTCATGCTTTCAATTGCAGTTGACTCTCCAATTTTGACATATTCATCTATGGCATCCGCTGGCAAACCATATGCCAACATTCTAAACACGGCTGTAATTTTTTGTAGAGCGGATAATCCAAATCTACCCGCGCAATCAGCGCGTTGTTCGAAGTACATATCATGACCCTTTAATTGAGTCAACAATTCGAAGGAATAAATTTCGTCACATTCGAAATCGACGACGAAACATACCCTCATTAAAGCGTGGATTATCCGAAAAATAAATTATTATCAGCACCTTCCCGATCTCGATGAATCATAGAATAACCTGGAATGGAGCCAACTCTCGTAGGATAAGTATTTTGATATTGTTGCAACATATAATTGTTCATGTGAATCGTTTGCATGAATAGTTGTTGCTCAGCTTCACCATCGGCAGTGAAAGATGATGATGAAGAATTTTCATCATAATTATTAGAGGAACCTCCCATATAAAAATTCATTTTCAGGAGAAAAACAAGAACACTTGAATAAAATTTGAAGAATGTGTAAAGATGATGTTGAAGAATGTTGGATTAAAATTCATTCTAAATGATGTTGGATTTTATAGATCCATCATACGGTTGATATCCAAATGTGAATATTTTATTTTTAACGATAATGTAGAGGTTGATATTAAGATAAGAGATATTTTTATTTTTATTTATTTTTAACGATAATGTAGAGATAATGAGAAAATCTATCCTACGGTTCATAATGTGATGAAATCCAATCCTACATTATCTTAATATCAACCGTAGACATAAAGTATAGAGATAAAGTAGGATGGATCCTATGGCAGGATGGATTGAGCAAATCCATTTGGATTGGATAATGAGGAAATACATTATATAGATAATGAGGAAATCCATCCTACATAAAGTAGGATTGGATTTCATCACATTATGAACCGTAGGATGGATTTCCTCATTATCTCTACATTATCGTTAAAAATAAATAAAAATAAAAATATCTCTTATCTTAATATCAACCGTAGGATTGGATTTCATCACATTATGAACCGTAGGATGGATTTCCTCATTATCTCTACATTATCGTTAAAAATAAAAATATCTCTTATCTTAATATCAACTGTAGGATTGGATTTTGTCACATTATCAACTGTAGGATGGATTTCCTCATTATCTCTATATTATCGATAAAATAAATACAAATAAAAATATCTCTTATCTTAATATCAACCGTAGGATTGAATTTCGTCACATTATCAACCGTAGGATGGATTTCCTCATTATCTTAGTGTTATCGTTAAAAATAAATACAAATAAAATATTCACATTTGGATATCAACCGTATGATGGATCTATAAAATCCAACATCATTTAGAATGAATTTTAATCCAACATTCTTCAACATCATCTCTACACATTCTTCAAATTTTAATCAAGTGTTCTTGTTTTTCTCCTGAAAATGAATTTTTATATGGGAGGTTCCTCTAATAATTATGATGAAAATTCCTGTTCATCATCATCATCATCATCTTTCACTGCTAATGATGAAGCTGAGCAACAACTATTCATGAAAACGATTCACATGAACAATTATATGTTGCAACAATATCAAAATAATTATCCTACGAGAGTTGGCTCCATTCCAGGTCATTCTATGATTCATCAAGATCGGGAAGGTGTTGATAATAATTTATTTCTCGATTATTTTTCGGATAATCCACGCTTTAATGAGGGTATGTTTCGTCGTCGATTTCGAATATCACGAAATTTATTCCTTCGAATTGTTGACTCAATTAAAGGTCATGATATGTACTTCGAACAACGCGCTGATTGCGGGGGTAGATTTGGATTGTCCGCTCTACAAAAAATTACAGCCGTGTTTAGAATGTTGGCATATGGTTTGCCAGCAGATGCCACAGATGAATATGTCAAAATTGGATAGTCAACTGCAATTGAAAGCATGAAAAGATTTTGTCGAGCTGTCATAGAGGTTTTTGGCGATCAGTATTTGAGATCACCAACAACTAATGATGTTGCAAGGCTTCTGTACATCGGTGAACAACGTGGTTTTTCAGGAATGCTAGGCAGTTTAGATTGCATGCATTGGAAATGGAAAAATTATCCAACAGCATGGGCTGGACAATATGCAGGTCGTAGTGGATCCCCAACAATTATTCTTGAAGCTGTAGCTGATTACGACCTTTGGATATGGCATGCATATTTTGGTATGCCCGGTACCAACAATGACATTAACGTTTTAGAATCATCAAATTTATTCTCCAATCTCGCTAATGGTATTGCTCCTCCAGCGCGCTATGTTATTCATGGAAAAGAATATGACACCGGTTATTATTTAGCTGACGGTATATATCCAAAATGGTCTACTATTGTACAAACTATTCGGGAACCACATTCAGCAAAGAAGAGATATTTTGCAATGAAACAAGAATCAAAAAGAAAAGATGTTGAACGTGCATTCGGAGTTTTGCAATCGCATTTTGCAATGGTTGCAGGCCCGTCACGTTTTTGGAGAAAAGAGGTCCTACGTGATATAATGACCACATGTATTATACTACACAACATGATAATTGAGGATGAGCGTGATCTTAATGCATCAATTAAAGATGCGCGTGAATGTCCAGCTCCTACGGTAGAAATGGTAGTAGATCAAGATCACCGATTTGAACAATTTTTAATTCGACACAAAAAAATTAAGGATAAAGATGCGCATTTCGCACTTCGTAATGCATTAATCGAGCATTTATGGGAGAATAGAGGCGAAAATTAAATATTTATGTGGTACTTAAATTAAATTTGACTATGATGTAATATTTATTTAATTATGTTTTATTAATGATTTCACTTTTTGTTAATTTATCCTTTATGTAAAATTTTGTAATAAATGATTATATAAGTGGTGAATGTGAATTATATATAATGAATATGGAAAAAAGAAAAAAGATAGTATTAGTTTGAAGGAAATAAAAAATGAAAAGTAAATAGAAGATAATAATATAATATAGAAGAGAGAAAATTTGGTGTAAAAAATAGTGTGATTGTTGGAGTAGATTTGGTGTTGCACCATTTTAGAGTGAAAAATGGTGCAAAAATAGAGTGATTGTTGGAGATGCCCTAATAAGGTATGGAACCCATGATCATCAAATCATTTTCTAAGGCTACAAATTCCAAAAATTTGAGCTTCTCAGGGTTTTCATGCCTCTCATTCATTCGTTAACTAATTAATTCTTCATGGAAAAACTAAATTTTCAAGACATTCAATAAAATAAAGGAAGAAATCCAATAAACAATAAAGTCAATCCCAAACTAGTTGATATAGGTTATAAAAATCTTCTAAATCCGTTCCTATTCTTGGAACTGTTTCATTTTACAACACGATAATTGTCTACCATGTTAGAGCTACTCTAAATCCACGAGTTATCAACATGCCAAACCTATCTTGCCATTGTACAATCTTTTAACAAACTAAAAGGACTCGTGTCAAACACCAGACTTAGTGTAAATATGCCTAGCAAATAGCAAATAATTGCTTAAGATATGATGGCATTCCCCAGTTACTTTCATCCTTTATGGCATCCACATATTTTTTGTCATCATCAAGTAGTCCAAGTGCATATGCATCTCTAAAAGTTAGATTGTTATAGTAGTTGATTCTTTTTAAGATCCAAAGCATATTGGACCTAATGATATTTAACAATAATTTGAGATAATATTAGCTCGCTAGTCCCGAACGAAATAAAGAAAAGCCTCCCAACAAAAAATACCGAAGTCCTCTCGTCGTTTCAATTTTTGTTTCCGCACAAACTTGAGAGGAAATTCTATATAAGTTAATTCTCATGCTTCAGACAATATTTTATTTGCTCAAACCAGCTTAAAATATTGATTCCTTTACACTGTCTATTGGCAACATTATCGGAGAACCGAAAATATGACATGTTCATCAGGAAGATAAAATTCTAGTCCTCTGTGTGGTGAATTGGAAAGCCAAATATTTCTCTCTCTCTCTCTCTCTCTCTCTCTCTCTCTCACACACACACACACACACAAACACACACACACACATACACATATATATATATAAATATATATAAAATACACATTTCATCAACATCTGATGAATTTTTTCATGTATTTGAGAAGAAAGTAGCAGTGACACGATCATATCATTATTAACATTCGTAAAGAAGTACTTAATCGATCTTGATTGATTGCATCATCCCACATTAATATGAGCATCATACTTTAATAATCTGAACCGACCCTACGACACCACATATATGTTGCTATCCAGGTCAATACCGTCTTTTCTTATAGTTTTACCATTATCCGTCTTCTTTTATAAACAAAATTCTCATCTTTATCAATTGGGGTGGAATCAATAAACTTATTTGAAAGTGTTTTGTAAATCTATTATTATGCACTCAAAGAGAATATTTATAACAGAACAACATGGGTCATGCATCGTGAAATTTTATACAAACTTATAACAATAAGGATCATATAATTCATCTAATATTTCTTTCGTAATTATTCAACCAATATCTACAACAATTGATATTTATTCTGCTCATGAAGAAAAAGCAAGATATGAGCCCCTTTACAAATCTACGAGTCTCATGCCACTTTAGGTTGCAAGTAAACATGATGAAAGGATTAGGGGATCCAACCCATTTGCATATTACCAAAGAATCTTGATATTTTTTAAATATGTTTCATGCACCCCTGTAAAGCTGGCTGGTACAACTATCCTTGGGAAAAAAGATTAATTTTCCATGAAAAACTACTCAGCTAACTTTTAAACATGTGATTTCTCAACTGTTTTTGATAAATCCTAATATACCTCAGTTGAAAAGATTCAATAATTGTATATGCATAAACCAAGAATTGCTAAAATAATCATCGGAACACACAATCATTGGAAGTTCATCCACCCTTTTTTAAATTCCGTAAGCAAATAATTCTTGCATGTTAACACATTGTTTTTCTCGAATTGATTCAGCATCTCCCTCGAAAGGTATGTCCTCTCTATAGCAATCTTCACCAAAAAGTAAAGGATATTGCGGACTTAAATAGGCACCATTCAGTTCATTTATCCTTTGCAACCTTATTATTCGAGAATGATAAAATACTAACTTCATAGCATGAATTCTATTTTTCATTTCATTTTCTATATCCTAAATATATAATTATGCAGACTCAGGTAGATCCCTCATGGGCAATAAACTTCCAATTTAACGATAATTCTACCTAAATATCTTGAGTGTTTTTGGTCCCCATGTTTGATGATAGAAACATCAACTTTGCCTCGCATTGATGTAAATGAAAAGATAGAATAGTAACTCTTAATACTCTCTCGAAAATGGTCAATTTTGGGACCAACATAAAATTAAAGTTGTAGAATAACGAACTATATATGAAATAATTCTTTTCATAAGACAAAATCGATGTTTCCTCTAGCCCGATCCAAACAACATAAAATGCTACATCTAGGAGAAATTAAATGAGATACTATAGTCAAATAATTTAATTTCTAGCAAGTAAGTTTTTATACGAACCAAAAGTAAGTTCTAGTTGTATTTTGGTTTATGTCATATGGAATCATGATTATAGTCTGAAGTGACTTAACTCCTTGTATTATTGTTTTAAATTGACCATTAAATTTTTGATTCATTCACTTAACTTACATATAACATTTCACAAATTCCTTCTTATCGTTACTTATATAATATAGCAGCATAAAGTTCAAATAAGTAGTTCTCGGATATTTCAAAATTTTCCAATAAACTTTTCTACTATCAACTCAATACAATAACACAAGGAATTAAGTCAATTCAGATTATAATCATGATTCCAAAACACAAAAACAAAAAATACAACTAAAAGTTAGTTCTATTTCAAAACAAAAACTACCTGCTAACTATTAAGTTATCGATTTGACTGAATTACCTCATTTAAAGTCTCTTCAATGCAACAATTTGTGTGGTTGCTTGGATCGGGCTAGAGCAAACATATCTTAAAACTTATTAAAAGAATATTCGCATCCATATATAGTTTATCAATGTACTACTCTTATTTTACGCATGACCTAAAAGTAACCATTTTCAAGAGGATATTAGAAGTTATAATTCTATGTTCTCATTTACATCAATAGGGAGAAATGTTGATGTCTCTATCAATCAAGGTGACCAAGAACATTCAATTTGTCTAGGCAGAATTATCATCAAATTAAAAGTTTATTGCCACCTGAGGGATCCAACCTCAAAGTTTGTGCAGAAAATGAAAAATAAAATCATGTTGTGAGAATAGTATCTTATCATTCCTGATAATAATGTGTAAAAAAGATTTTTAATCAACAGACAATGATATTAGTTTCATAAATTATTTTCTTCGCAATTGTAGTCAAATCATTAAAAAAAGATTTCATAAGATTGTTGATGATCTGAAGCAAATGTTTGATGGCCACAATATTTTGGCTAAGACATTTAGAATGGAAAGTAATAGATGTCAAGAAAACATAAGCTCCAATGTTAGACTTAGATTGATAGGGAAAAAGGGCACTGACAGAAGAAGATACAACTTACCGATGGCTTTTGAGGTTCTGTTGGTGGCGGGAGGATTTATACTATCTAGATGACAAAAATATCATTATTGAAACCTAAACGATAAATGAATTGAATGTTTCATATTTAGGTCTGCAATATCCTTTACTTTCCGTATGGTGAAAATGGATACAGATAGGGTATTAATTCCTTCAACAAAGATAATGAATCAATTCAAGAAAGACAGTGTGTTAGCATGCGAGAATATTTTGTTTATAACCTTTAAGAAAGAAAGGATGAAAAGTTCTCCGAAAGATTATTTCGGCAATGTTTGGTTTATGCATATATAATGATCAAATCTTCTCGATTGAGGTTAATAGGATTCATCAAAAAACAGTTGAGAGCTCACATGTAAAAAGAATTAGCAGATGTAATTTTGCATAGAGAAATTAATCCTTCTTCTCAAGGAAATGATAATTCTCTTGTCCAACTTCACATTGGGTGCACAACACATGCTTCAAATTACCAAAATGCTATGGCAATACGCAAACAGATGGGTACCCTGATTTTTTTCATCAGGTTTACTTGCAACCCAAAGTGACTTATGATTAGTAGATTTGTAAAGAGTAGGATCTTAAATTTTAGGATCGTCCCGACATTTTATTTAGGGTTTTCAAAATCAATTAGACCGCATAATAAAGGACTTGCAAGACAATTAGTTTTGGGAAAGTAAAAGCAGGTATACAATTCACTTCTAAAATAATAATTAATTTTTTTATTTATTTTACAAAAGCTAATGTTTTTAAAATATAGATTTAACTATTTATTTATCTAATAAATTTTTTTCGGTGCAGTAATTTATATGGTTGAGTTCCAAAGACGAGGGCAACCTCATGCTCACATTTTGTTTTTCCTTCATGAGCATAATAAATATCTCACTACTGTAAATATTGAAGGAACCATTTCAGAAGAAATACCAGATAAATTGGATGATCCTCATTATTATAAGGTTGTGCAAAATTTCATGATGCACCTATGTGGTTCTACTAGAAAATATTCTCACTGCATACAGAATAATAGATGTACAAAGCACTTTGTACAAAAGTTTGTTAATTCAACCACAATTTATGAAGATGGATATCCTATTTATAAAAGAAAAGATAACGGTAGAAATATTAAGAAAGATGGTATTGAATTGATAGCAGGGAAGCTGTGCCACACAATCAATTTTTATTATCAAAGTATGATGCTCATATTAATATGAAATGGTGCAATCAATCAAGATCCATTAAGTACTATTTAAGTATGTTAATAAAGGATATGATTATGTCACCGCAATTTTTTCTCAAAGCGAACATGAATCAAATGTTGCTAAAATCAATATGTATTATGATTGTCGATATATATCACCATGTAAAGTTGTTTGGAGAATTTTAGATTTCCAAATTCACCATAGAAAACTTCTTGTGGTAAGATTAGCATTTCATCTTTCAGATGAACAGAATGTCATATGTCATATTCTTTGATGATGATGCAATTGATGATAATGCCATATTCATAAAGGAATCAAAGTTTTATGTTGGTTTGAGGCAAATAAAACATTGCCTGAAACAAAAGAATTAACTTATGCAAAATTTTATAGAAATAAAAATTGAAAAGATGTAGAAGAGAAAAACTTCTATATTTTCTATTGGGAGGATTTTTCTTTGTTTCGCCGGGAACTGACGTGCTATATTATCTCACATTACTATTATACGTCATTAAAGGTCCATCATGTTATGAGGACCTTAAAAAGTCAACAATTATGACCATCCCACTTTTAGAAATGCATGTGCACTTGGCTTATTAGATGATGACAAAGAATATGTGGATGCCATAGAAGCAACTACTCCAAAATGCCATCACATCTTAGGCAATTACTTATTGTGCTATTGTTTATCAAATACTAGACCTAAATATAAATATGTCTAATGTATAACTTAATTTGCATGTATTCCAAGAAAAAGTAGGCCTTCTAAGACTTCGCTCCTAGTGATTTTAGGTATACTTTTCCTAATTTAACACCTTCAAACATCACAATGTTACATCTACAGGCTAGTGCATTGGAAGGTCCGCATAGAAAATGCATAAACATTCCCAAGCAAATGTCTCATTTTATTCTCCACATGATACCTCACCCCATGTCATTTGTGATCATTCCTGATCTTGTCTAGCTTTGTACGACAGTAAACCCACCTTAAAATCCACATTTATACAACACTTTTTCTCGTGGATATGTTGGGACTTACGCTCCTATATAACATATTTTGTTTCTCAACCATTCTGTAAAACTTGCAGCTCATTTTTATAGTTTGGTAGGTATGTTCTTGTTGTGCAACACTCTCGCAACACTCCTTCATTTCAGAAATCATATTTTAAATTTACGTGCTACATCTTCATTTTTCCTGGAATTCTCCTAAAAGACATAGCCAAGATATGTGACATATAGTTCAAGTTCTTGGTCAACTCCTTCGTTGGTTTCATCATAAACTTAGGGCAAACACTCCTCAACTTCATAATAGCTGCAAGGTAATCAAGCTAAGTCAATCTTTCTAAAGGTTCTTATAAATATAATAAAGAACTTAGACGAGAGTTGCAAATTTTCACACAACTAGGAAACTCATCAATAAGATAAGACTTCCATTTTTGTAGTGAATCACCAAACCTGCTATTGTCTTGTCAATTGGATAAATATGAAAGCAATATAGTGAGGAAAGGGGAAACAAAAGCAAAAGCAAATTATTTTGCTAGTTACCCATCATTAACCGTAGAACCAAAATGTTTTCCATCTTGATTTCCTTTTAACAACAATGATAGCAAATCATAGACAAAGAGTACATATAAATAATTCGTCCAATCAAAAACATGAAAGAAGAAAAGGAGAAGCAAGAGAGAAAGGCGATCCATTCACGTAGTTTTTTTCAAAGTCGCTTTAGAACATAAAATGGACTTCATGAATTCAAGCTGGCTCTCTTAGCCAGCTGCTGATCTCTATCATGCATCTTTCTCAGGGTTATTTGACTAGAAATAGAGATGGGAAGGACCAGAAAGAGGGAGGTAGCAACAATGCATTTTCCAGCATAGCGTAACACACTAAGGGAGGGAAGTAATCAAGCTTGAGCATTTAATCGGAAAGAATTATTTCCTCTCCTTCCTGTTTATAGCTGGGAATCATCTTCAACAAAAAAAAAAGTTATTTATATTTTATACTTCTGAACTTTCATGAAAAGATGTATGCATACTACAGATGATACAATATTTTTCCTGTGAAAGGGTATATGAAGCACTTTTTACTAATAGAAACAGCCAATAAAGCAATCGGCAATAAACTAGATAAGGAGCTCAATCTTTCAATTAATTTGCTGATTCGGCCAAGCTAAGGAGCTCAATAAACAAACTTAGCAATAGAGTAGTGATTGTGCCCTGGTACTTTCAGCATTAATTCACCTGGAACCAAAGGTCCCAGGTAAAAGTTCAAGGTAAAATCAACTGCTAGAATTTGACTTGCTAGATTAAGTACTAGATAATTGAGATAACAAGTCTAATTACAGACTTATTATGTAACAAGTATAATTCATTTAACAACCATAACAACATCTACTGTTAATGTGCTAAATGTTTCAAAAAGAAAATAGAAAGATACATTGAAAAGAGACCAAAGATGCAATCAAATCCTAAGATGAAGCAAGCAACATAATTGAACCACTGAATAATCTGATAAACTAACCGCTGGAATATGAAGTTTGCTTCTTATCATCCTAGAGAGAGTCCCGAAAATAGCAATTCCAACTCCTCGTCCTGTGAAGTGGTTCTCTGCATAAAATGAGAGACAATAAAAACATGAAAACCCCATATGTTTAAAAAAAACACAACGCCATAAGAAATCTGTGACACACTTATAAGATAGAACGTCCACTAGCAAGGAGTCAAGTGACTTTTTTGATAAGTTAGCAAGGAGTCAAGTGACTGTAGAGATACATGTTTACTTCCTTCTAAAAATAAAAGTGCGCCTGTACAAATCACGATTGTGAAACAACGCATTAAAGACCAGAAAACATCAGAGCAATTCTATACCGGTTTCACCAACAATTACCCTATAAACAAATACCCGCTAGCATTGTATGCCAACTGATCAGACAATATGCCAAAATTTTCACTTGGGCAAAAGGGAACAACAGCCACAAGCAGATATACATATTGGGTCTGGTATGAATTCAATCAACCAATTCTTCTCTGATAGGAGCTGAGAGGGTGATATTCTTTAACTGAGTATGTTAAAGAAAGAGGAGAACACAAATAGGCCAATCTGTTTTAAAGGATAAAAAGGATTCCTAAAACTAGCAAGAGACTATCTATATTATATGAGGCAAAATTCATACTTGTTTAGGAAAATTTACTTTTCCTTCGCGCATAAACTACTATTAATCTGCGATGGTAGCAAATTCATACTTTTTTTTAATACACAAAATCGAGTTAGCAATTTTTAATTTTGGTAATCAATTGATATAGAGCAGAATTCATTCAGGAAATATCTCTTTCTATTGCCTTGAATTTACCCAAAATTATAAGAAGATCAAAATGCCAAGAATCCGACAACTTTAGGTGATACTTATGCATGGAGCACATTGAGAAAGTAAAGCGCAAGGCATTTTCCCCATACACGAAGTCTCAGCCCTCTAAGTATTTTCTGCTGAATAAATCTATAAAATAGCAGTAGAAGTCACTAATAAGCCATGCCGAAGACCACATATCAAATGCTTGAGACACTCCAGATAAATGACAATAGGCTGGATAGTGTAGCATTGCAGAAAGGAACATCAAGCAAGACATGAGATGTGCTCGAATAAGAAGTTTAAACAAGTCTCCTTTTCCAATAGTGTACAACAGTACGATTACTATAAAATAAGAGAAAGAGATCTCAGTGACCATATATCCTACACATGCATATTCCCCCCCCCCCCCCCCC
>MU692232.1:74254-96315 GCA_026770625.1 Nicotiana glauca
GGTAGAAGATTATCCATAACAGGTATAATAAGTTTATCCTTTCAGTATCCGATTATGGATAAACATTATCCCCTGTAGAAGATTATCCATAGCGGGTATAATGAGCTTATCCTTTCAGTACTCCGTTATGGATAAACATTACTCTTAGTATAAGATTATCCATATCGGATATAGTAGCAGCTTACACACCAGCTTGTAGTAGCTTACACAACAGCTTGGAGTAGCAGCTTACACAGCAGCTTATACTAGCTTACACAACAGGTTGTAGTAGCAGCTTGCAGTAGCAGCTTACACAGCAGCTTCCTTTCTTCTATAAATAGAAGAGTTTTCAGTTCATTATGTACATCAGTTTGAATTCGAATAATATATCAGTCTCTCTCTATACTTGTCTTTACATTACAGTATTTATTTTATAACATTAAAGGATTTCTTTAAATTTATTCGCAAACATAAGGGACAACTTGGTTATTTTCTCATCAATTCTACCTATTTTTAATGATAAATTATACTTTTTGCATTTTTCACGTGAATTCAACAATGGAGAGAAAGCTCAACGTGATGCAACTATGCCTTATAAAAAGGATATGCGGACGTTACAAATATAATCTGAGTATTTAGCCCAGAGTCGAACCCACAAGTAATTAACCTATTACTTTCGTTAGACTTACTAAATCTCACGAAATCAACTTCCCAAACGTTGTAAATAACAATTGATGGTATTTCTACTAACTACGAATGAAAGTAATTAAGCAGCTGAAAACTAATTATGATTAAGTTGTAAATAATTAAGAGAAGGTTCTAAAATTATGATTTTCCATGTTGATGGAATCCCTTCCGGTTATGTTTCACATATAATTGCCTAATCATCTCTATCGATCATGAGCACTATTATTACCGTAAATCTCTCCCGAGTAATCACGATAATTTACTAGACGTTCTCTCCTGAGTTACGCTAGCTGACTTTATTTATTACAGCTCACTTAGATTGCACCCAAAACTTCGTTATCCCTAATCTCGCGTTTAAACCCTCAGTTATTGATCCATCATATACTTTGGGAGTGGTGTTGTTCAATAATTGACCTAAATATGCACTCTCTCCCGAGTTATGTACACTAAATAGGCACAACTAATTGAGGATCCTGTCAATTAACTACAACCAGCACACAGATGAAGAAATAGAGATTAAATCGGGCAATCTATATTAACATAACAATAAGTTTATCCCTTAATAGGTTCCATCAAACCTAGACTAGGAAATTAGCTACTCATGACCAAACAAGATAAAACTGTCAAAGTATTCATAACGGGTAATTGAAATAATCAAAAGGAGATAGAAGAATTCTAATGTTTTGTTACTCTGGTCACCCTTGGTCTTGCCTCCAAAGCACAAAAAAAAAAACAAGCTTCCCCTTTTTCTTGGGCGAGTTTCTACAGCTTATAAGGGTTTTATACAAGTTTTCCCGAATTTACACTTTGGTCCCCAAACTTCCTGACGCATGAATAGTGCACCGCGGTCGCGGCTCGACCGCGGTGGGAGCTGACCATTCTTCCTCGAGCTTTAATCTGTGGCGGTTGCACCGCGATTCCACCGTGGTCGCGGTGGAATTTGCCCAGGCCATTTTCTCGCTTCTTTGTGCTCGGGTACTTCTTGAGTGGGCATTTTCTTCATATTATTGCCTCCAAAACACTCTGTGGTACTTCCTCACTTAGAATATTCCCTGCGAAACAAAAGAACACCATTTAGAGCATTTTGTTGACAATTTGCCTATAAAACAACAATAAAGCATGGTCATATTAAGGTGTAAACATCATCTATATAGCCTAATATCAATGCTAATAACCATTAATTAACACATAAGTAATTATGCCAAAAGAAAAAAACAAATAAATTTTAGCCATAGAGTAAAAATTGAGATTAAACAGATACAGTTAAATAGTAATATACCCTTATTTGTATAATAAAGTTATAGGAGTATAAAATATAAATCATCCGTAAATAAGCACGAATATATGCTAATTGAGTTAACAAAAAAGCATATAATTTATTACTTATATTAAATCATGAAGGGGAAGTATTAAACAGGAAAGACGTATTAATCAAATATTAGAAATCAAACCAAACAAGAAGGTGCAAAATGAAAATTAGGGGTGTTCAACCCGAATCGGAAAACCGTACCAAACCAAAAAACCAAACCAAACCGATTAAAAAACCCGACTAGGTTTGGTTTGACTTGGTTTGGTATTGAGTAAAAAAAATCGAACCAAACCGACATATAAATATATACATTTTATTTATATTTTTAAGACTTTGTAGTGATTTTTGTTTAGAAAATGTAGATATTTTTTGGGATCCTCTCATGTATTAACCTTGAAAGCGTAAATTAACGAAAAATTATTGTTAGACGACTAAGAAAATAACTATCATGTGTTACTAAAAAATTTCTCCCATTAGAATATTTTAATAGATCATATGTTTGTCAATTTTTTTCATATTTACTAAACATATATTCACTTATCAAAGCTTTATCTATAACTTTAATAACGTAAGATTGAAATAATATTCATGTAACAAAAAAACCCGAAAACCCGAAAAACCCGACAAAACCGAACCAATCCAAACCGATATAATTGGTTTGATTTGGTTTTGATAAAAACCGAACTAACCCGGTCCATGTACAACCTTAATGAAAATTATTGTCATCAACTTGTCGCAATTATTCTTCTTACTATAAGAATGAGAGTGAGAGTTGAACGAGTGACAAAACATTTGAACAAAGTAACAAATCTGAAGGAGATAAATTGATATAATTTACATTATATACACGGGGCGAGGTCCTAGAGTAACAAATACTAAATAAAGAGGTCCATTCAAGAGCACAAACTTATATAAGAGCGGTCACTTGACTGTCTTTGTGGTAGCATATATAGTTTTATCTATACGCAATAATTGCTCCAAATTGGCCTATTGTATTTGTGTGAATCAGTGCGCACTCCTAAAATGTTATTGGCAAGGAAAAAAAATAAAGTAAAAAAGAAGAAACATAGCATCTAATAGTGATGCTACTTGGTCATATTTGGAGGTTTTATAACACGGTAAATTAACTGATTTAAATTATTTTAGCGTGAGTTTAATTTGCACTCTAAGCCCATATCCGAGGGTTACTCTATTTTTTGCACTATTTTTTATTTCAAAATAGTGCAACACCAAATGTACTCCAACTATTACGCTATTTTTTACACCAATTTTTCTCTCTCTTCTATATTATATTATATTATTATCTTATATTTACTTTTCATTTTTTATTTCCTTCAAACTAATATTATCTTTTTCTTTTTTCCATATTCATTATATATAATTTACATTCACCACTTATGTAATCATTTATTACAAAATTATTTTAAAGGATAAATTAGCAAAAAGTGAAATTATTGATAAAAGATAATTAAATAAATATTACATCATAGTCAAATTTAATTTAAGTACCACATAAATATTTAATTTTCGCCTCTATTCTCCTATAAATGCTCGATTAATTCATTACAAAGTGCGAAATACGCATCTTTATCCTTAATTTTTTTGTGTCGAATTAAAAATTGTTCAAATTGGTAATTTTCATCTACTACCATTTCTACCGTAGGAACTGGGCATTAACGCACATCTTCAATTGGTTCATTAAGATCACGCTCGTCCTCAATTATCATGTTGTGCAATATAATACATGTGGTCATTATATCACGTAGGACCTCTTTTCTCCAAAAACGTGACGGACCTGCAACAATTACGAAACACGATTGCAAAATTCCGAATGCACGTTCAACATCTTTTCTTTTTTATTCTTGTTTTCATTGCAAAATATCTTTTATTTTATGTATTGTTAATTTTCTTTTTTAGATTTTAGTTTTCACTTTTTAATTTTAGCAACATTAGATATCTTAAATTTGCAATTTTTATTTTTAAATAATGGTTATATTTCTTTTTATACAATTATAATAATAATAAAATTAACATATAATTTTATATAAATATAATATATACAAAAATTAATATATCAAAAAATAGGATATAAAATTAAAATTATAAAGATCTTAATATAAAAGTTAATTATATACACAATATATGATAAATTAAAAGTTTTAAAATAAAAAAAGTGAATAAAATAATATTAAACCAATGTTGTGCGCTAGGTTTTAACGACATTCAAATAGAACTCAATGTTGTGCGCTAGGTTTTAAGGTCAGATAATGCTTTAAAGATAAGGGTTGTAAGAAAAAGTAAAGGAATCAATTCTTTAGCTCGGAAAGAAGATGAAGTTTTTAGGCAACTTATCCTACGTAGAAAATGTCCCATCATCTTGGGTTTCACAACGTTTACTAAAAAAGAAGGCGTTCGTTAAAAGAAGAGTAATAATTTACAAGATTTTGCTATCTTCTAAGAACTTTGAGAAAAATTCATTGCTCCATAGTTTTCTACTTTTGCACTATTAATTTAACTTAATCAATTATGACATGTTATTTAACTTTTAAATAAGTGGATAGTGCGACAATAGGAGTTTCTCGGATGCTAAACAACCTCCGCTTCCAATAAGAGATTGTGAGTTCCAGTTTCCCCAAGAGCAAAGTGATAAGTTCATGAAGGGAAAGACGTCGGGGGTCTATTTGGAAACAGCCTCTTTACCTCAGGGTAGGGATAAGGTCTGCGTACACACTACACTCCCCAGGCCCCACTAGGTGGGATTATACCGGATTGTTGTTGTTGTAAATAAGCGGATAGTGCGTAAAGCTATTCGGCCATCAATGTATAACAATTGAACTAAAAATAATTTCATCTACAACATATTTGCATTTCTGAAGATACAGTTACCCAAAACACTAGATTTAAGACATAAGGCATAATCATCTTAAGCTCCAGGAACAAACTTTGTGGCATAAACCCAAGCATTATTAGCAACAGGGTTGTCTAGGTGGTCCAATAGGTTCTCAAGAGGGCCTTTGCCGGTGACAATAGCTTGAACAAAGAATCCGAACATAGAAAACATTGCCAATCTTCCATTCTTGATCTCCTTCACCTTGAGCTCAGCAAAAGTTGTCGGGTCATCTGCTAGGCCAAGTGGGTCAAAATATTGACCACCAGGGTATAAGTTGTTGCCTTCTCCAACTCCAGGAAGTCCATTAATTCTAAAACCTTCAACAAGTCCCATGAGCACAACTTGAAAACCTAGCACGGCTAGAATACTCTGAGCATGCACAAGGTTAGGGTTGCCTAAGTAGTCAAGTCCACCTTCGCTGAAGATTTGGGCTCCTGCTTTGAACCATACTGGTTCTTTGAAGTCCACTTTCACCCATTTTACAAGAACTTCTGGGGTGATGCAACCCAGTGCACCAAGCATTGCCCATCTACCATGGATAACCTGAATTATTCAATGTTAATCAGCAAAACACCCAAAAAAGAAAGAAAAGAGAGGTATTGATATTAAGGGCAAAGGAAGATTTAAGGCGAGTTCTGTAAGTTCAGCTGAACCATTTCTTTCCTACTCAAACTATGTCTACATATACAAAAACATTTAAAATGTACATGTATAAGTATATTGCAGTTATTTGAACAAACTGACTCTAGATTAATTCACTTCTAATTACGCAGGTTCAACTGAATCATTATTTTTGGCTCGAATTATGCATACATATTAAAAAGATTTAAAATGCGTGCATATAAAAAAAAAGATTTAAAATGCATACGTATATAAGATCACGTTCGTATTGAACAAACCGACTCTAGATTCTGAATTTGCCTTAATTAAGATGGAAACAAAACAGGTTATGTACCTCAAGAGCTCTGTTCTTGGCGAAGGCCTCGGGGTCAGCAGATAAACCGGCAGTGTCCCATCCATAATCACCAGGAAATTCTCCAGTCAAGTATGAAGGAGTTTGAGCAGAAAAGGGTCCCAAGTACTTGACACGGTCGGGTCCATACCATAAATCATTTCCCTACAATATCAACAGAAAATGAACAAAAAAAAAAAATTCTTTCAGTGTTACTCAAAGAGAATCCAGGGAAGGAATGGTTGGCTCGTGTGCATTTTGTTAGAGAAAAAGGCATGTTTTCTTTAAGTTACCTCATTTTATCTAGCCCATGATAGTTCTTTCATGCATGATTATAGAGAGAAAAAAAACATGCTTAGTCTTGCACCCCCTTTCGTATTTTAAGATACTACTATTATACTTCTTTCTTTTGTTGTTACAGATCTCTTCTTGCGTTTCTTTTATGATATTATTAGAGGATCTCCTGGAAACAACGTAACATCTCCACCCTTACGTGTTAGGAGTAAGATCTGCGTACATATTACCCCTCCCAGACCTCAAGATTTTACTGGGCCGGTACTTGCTTACATAGAACTCCAACAGTTGAACTAGGTGGTTTCTCACAAAATAAAATGGATTTAAATTACATAGTAAAGATTTTCTATACCATTGGTAGTAGGTTAGCTAGTATCATGTTTACCATATAGATATGCAATTATCCTATAAATAACTTAATTGTCTAAATATATTTTACGTCGATAGTATATAAAGATTAAACTCTAATAAAAACTAAAAAATAAAGGAGGGGGTAATGGGGATGAGAATATATACCATGGTGAATTTGGCAGAGCCCATGGGAACAACATCTCTAAGAGAGTTAGCATTCTTGGTTTGACCCAAAAATGGGGTTGCTCTAACAACTGTGGTGGAGCTAGCTGTTGCTGCCATTGATGCCATTTTCTCTTAATCTAGTCTTGAAATTCACAGTTGATTAATTAAAATATATAATGCTGGAGAAATCTGGATGGTTTGAAATGGGAAATTGGTTATTATATTTGTATAGAGAGTGAGAATCCTACGTGGGTGGCTAGAATTGCACAGATGGAAATTGTGGTTGGAGATACTTTGGGTTTTGTTGATTAACCAATTAGAAGGCTTGAGAAGATTTGAAGTATATCTCCAAGTCATATCCTCCTATCCTAATTTTTTTATCTTTTTCTGGGGAAAATAATCAATAACTGAGGCTAGGGTTGGCCGTGGTTCGGTTTTAGTCGGTTTTTTCTTAAAAAGAAATCAAATTAAGTAAGTCGATTTTTTAAATATTAGAACCAAATCATACCAATTAAGTAGATTTTTTATCGATTTGGTTTTTGTCGGTTTTTCGGTTATTTATCAGTTTTTTCTTAAATATGAAACATACACTACCAAACACATATTCTGACGACTACATTTTCAAGGTAACACTATCAAATCAATTGTTCGTTGAGAAATCTATCATTTACCAAGATATCTCTTGATAATAATTGAATCAAATAATGATGAATAGTTTAAGTAATCAATTAAAAAGCGATTATTTATAACATGAAATAAATTCTTTTACTTAACAAAAGAAAACTATCAATCAAACTAGAATGTAAATGCAAAGAATTAGACTAAAAATACAAATGACTAATATCTACCATAAAATTTTAGGAACTTTATTTATATATATATATATATATATATATATATATATATATATATATATATATCTCGGTTTGGTTCGATTTTTTCTGGTTAATTTTTGATTAAAACCAAAACCAAATCAAATTTGATCGTTTTTTAAAATTCAAAACCAAAACCAAACCAAACCTTAAAAGTATCGATTTTTTTGGTCGGTTTGGTTCGATTTTTCAGGTTTTTATGAACACCCCTAACTGAGGCTTAAAATGGAGCACAATTTGGGGTAGGAATATATAGAAAGGGATTTGGTTCTTGAAATTTTGAAGGAAACAACATATTTTATCAGAAATGTTTAATCGATTATCAAGATTCAATTTTTGTAATTGAAAAATGAATAAGAAAATGCTGACTATTCACTCTGTGTCCCAATTTATGTCGCGATATTTGACGAGGCACGTAATTTATTGTCAAAAACAAACCATAGAAATTTGTGTAACTATACATTATCTCATTAAAAAGTTTATAGTTAAATAGTTTCTAAAATAAAAAAGCATGACATTCTTTTAAAGACAGACTAAAAATAAAAGTATGACACATAAATCGGGATAAAGGAAGTAATATTTTTCTTATGTACTTTTTGTCATTTTAATGTGAGGAAAATTATAACATAATTCTTTATAATTTCAGATTATGAAAATTTTGATTTTAAAAATGAAATAAATTTAGTCCGATTTAATACAGAGAATTGATCTAGGACTAGGAGACTTTTAATCAGTGAAAAGTATCATCAAACAATAAAAAGAGCTCGACCCTATTGCAAATAGACGAACTAAATTAATAAGATATTAATATTAGTACGATAATAATTTTCTTTGCACCAGCATACCGGTGGAGGAAACTTTAAATTAGCAATTAGATTAATTAGTACATCACGAATTTGAAAAAGCATTTTTTCCATAATTACCATAAACCATCTTTTAATTCTTTAACATTTTTTGGTCATCTTCAGCTAGTGCTGCTTATCGGGCGGATTAAACGCGGTTATTTACTCTTAGCGGTTTGGCTTATCGATTATCGGCTTTTAAATGTGTTAATCCGCTAGCCACCCGATAAGATATCGAGCAGATTGATATCGGTTTAGCTCTTATCGGGCGATTTATCGGCCTAATTCAATTTATATTGCGTGCATTAATTATTTGCTAACAGCCTAGCATTTAGAAATCTAAATTACACATTGAATCCAGAAAAGAAACAACTCTTCATGTCTATGCACCAAATCTTATTCTGCCTCAAGAGAAAAGATATTAATTGACAAACTAATGACGGCGGAATAACCAACAAAGGAAATCGTAAAAAAGTAGAACACATTGTACATTCAAATTGAATGTACAATGTATATATATATATATATATATATATATATATATATATATATATATATATATATATATATATATATATATATATATATATATATATATATAACAGGTTAACGGATTATTCGTTAAGAAAATTGAATAATCCGCCCCCAAATCGATGCGATAAGTCGTTAATAAAAAAATTTCAATCCGTTCCCCGTCCGTTAAACCATTAACCTAATACCAATAAGCAATTAGGCTTCGGTTTCGATTCGGTTTACCTTCAGCTTAACCATTCGACCGCCTGAATTCTTGAATTGTATAATTTAATTGCATATATTCCAAAATTCAAAATTATTTGTTTGCATTTTTTAAAAACTATACAAATGAGTAGCTAAAACATAATTTGTTGAACAGGTTAATTATATTTACAATCAAAATTATTTGTTTATCTTTGTGTTTTCTAGGTTCTGGGCGAAATTAGTTTGTGGATTGATTTGAGCTAGCTATATAACCCAAGTTGACCAACTTTTTGATATATTGATTTGACTTACACCCATTTTAACATTTACATCAAAGCGAGCAACAATGTGAAGAAGAAATTATTAATCTCATATTAAAGTTCGATTTTAATGGGATAAGTAAAAATTGCACGGGGCGCCCTATTTGGACGCCCCTCTTTAACCTGTAGCCGCTTTGTCTTTTTGTTTGCATCCGTACCCACTTTTTAAAAAACTTCAGCTTCCCTTTATAACTGAAAAACTTCAGCTCTAGAGAGCTGAAGTTTCCGGGTTACTAAACAAAAACTTCAGCCTAGAGCTGAAGTTTCCGGGTTACTAAAGAAAAACTTCAGCTCTAGAGCTGAAGTTTTTATTTATAACTGGCAAACTTCAGCTCTAGAGCTGAAGTTAAACTTCAACTCTAGAGCTGAAGTTTTCTAGTTACAACATAGAAACTTCAGCTCTACAGCTGAAGTTTTTATTTTATAACTTAAAAACTTTAGCTCTAGAGCTGAAGTTTTGAGGCTACTAAACAAAAACTTCAGCTCTAGAGCTGAAGTTTTTCGGTTACAAAGACAATAACTTCAGCTCTAGAGCTGAAGTTTCCCGGTTACTAAACAAAAGCTTATAAAATAAAACTTCAGCTCTAGAGCTGAAGTTCGCGAGTTACAAAACAAAAACTTCAGCTCTAGAGCTGAACTTCAGGTCCGACTACTAAAATGCTGAAGTTTTTTGTGATTGCCTTTGCTACTTCAGCCCCGTGTGCTGAAGTTATGCAAAAAAGCGGGTACACTTGTAATTTTTTTTGCAAAGCGGGCACAGGTTAAAATGTGGCACAAAAAGCGGGTATAGATGCAATTGCCCCTACCTGATGGGGGCGCCCATATGACTCGTGATGGACGTTTGATCATTCCAAGTCAAGATTGCTTCTTCACATTGTCGATCCAATATTTCTTTGTGTGTGAATAATTACACTTTTGATCGTATCGCACACACATCCTCAAACGGAGGCGGATCTACAGTTTAAAAATTGGTTCACGTGAACCCGTGGTCCTCGGGTTAAAGTATAGATATGATGTACTCCTACCTAAATACCGATAGGTTCTTTTCACCCCTTTTTTCTGGACAAGAGTTTCCCCTCGATATAAAGAATTAATCCAAATCTAATCTCTTAAATTAAAAATAGACGGCGAATATATAAAATATGTATATTTCATGTATACTCGGCTATTTATGCAACAATCCCATATAATTACCTATCGGTATACAAGTAACTTCACTATTCCTGGAGAGTTCTGATGCAATATATAGTAATTGATTACCAGTAATTACAAATGCATACGGTTTCCACTACTAAAATCACAATCACTCTTCACAAGCAGATCTTAAAAGAACATGACAGTGTTCAAATCTTTAGCTCATATACAGAAAGAAATCAAAGATATGCAATTTTTACAAGATATTCGGAAAAAAAAAATACACGTCAATCAAGCCAGATAGCATACCGATTGGTCACATCCCGTGAATCAAGTCTTTGATAGACCAAATATGAGGACAAAAGTAGCAAGAACAGCCTGCAAAATGCAATATATTACGTCGTATTAAGCTAGAAAGAGATCATTGTTAGGTGCTTGCCATTTCACGGCAAGTAGCCGTGAACCAAGAGACCAAAAGAATATGCATTCTAATATTGATCATAATTGATCAACAATGATTTAGAAAAGAAGAGGAAAAAGAATGCTCCTCTTCGCCTCAGTAGATAGCAAAGGCGTATTTAGTTTCAGCTTAAGAATCAAATCCCCCATTATTAAACCTGCTCACCCAGCGTGACACAAATTTATAACTAATTTAAGGAAAGCTGAAACAATTGCCCAAGAGAAAAAGATGACTTACGGCAATGGTGCATGTAATATATCCTGGTTTCTCTCGAGGATCAATTTGTGCACAAAGCAGGACAAAAGCACCAAGATACCAAGGGATTCCAACAAAAAAGAAACCAATTATGAACCTTCAAAAATGAAAAGCTCATTTATCAGTATTATCCTGTGAGACAGCCTTAGTAGTAAGTACACATAAGGTCAAACTGCAGGATCATAAGGACCAAAATAAACTATGTTAATTAACTGACCAAGTAAGACAAGCTCTTTATCCTAACATCCACTCAACAATGTTCGCTAAACGTAAATGGATCTAGTATAACAACTGTCATAAAATCGAAATCTGCCTATAAAGTTCAACAGAAGCTCTTGTATCATTCATCATACTGAAACTATAGGTCCAATGGCTTGTTCTTTATCTCTACTGTGAATGATATCGGTATGAGAAGGAGAAACCTCAGAGGGGAAATTAAAGATTATATCAAGCATCATTGAAGCCTCAAGCCACTAAATGGAATCAATTAATCAATTCACCTTTTGTTGTAATGATTTTCAAGATGCAGTTATTTGTTATTTCTCCCCTGAACTTGTTGTCTTGGATGAGAATATGAAACATCAAGATTACGAAGTTTACAGCATGCTTTCAAGGAACAGTCGTGATTTACTTTCAATACACATATATAAGAGCACCATGCAGTTTATAAGAAACACAATTGGTGTATCCACCTGTGGAGAAAGTAGATCGCAGAAGGAGAAAATACAATGATGGAGCAGCGGGATAGCGAAGATAGACCATAGGCGTAGCTTCCATACACATAAAAGCAAGTCTATAGACTAGTGTTAGCAAAAGTAATAACCAGGAACTGTGTCAGATTTAAACTTGAAACTTTGGTGTAGAATATAAGCAGGAAGTACCATAAGTTGCTAAAAACACAAAGCAATAACAATTCAACTTGAAATATGACTAATGATTTGGAAGAGAAAGGATAACGGGGAACTTACAGGGACCAGCCAAGACCAATACCACAGCAAGGAAGGCGATGCTCTCTTTCAGGTCTTCCCTCAGGATCAGGAACAGTATAACCTAAAATATCAAGAGAAGTAAGCATAAAATTTCAAATCAAACTAGTTCAGAACTTCAGGTAAACATATAAATTTGATGATCCAAATGAGCAAACTCACTAGTAGTCTTAGTGTGCTTTAGAAGTATGAGACATTCATACTGCAGTACCAGAGTGCCTTAAAAAATATACTCCCTCCGTCCCAATACGGTATCATACTTGGCACAAAATTTAATGAGAAAAGGAAGACTTTTGAAACTTGTCGTCTAAAATGAGTCATAGATATTTATTTAGCTATAAAATATCTCATTAAAAGTAAAATGGACATTTTAAAGTCGAATTGTTACTAAATATAGAAAAGTGTCATTTCTTTCTATGGCTGACTAAAAGGAAAGAGTATCAAATAAATTGAAACAGAGGCAGTAATAGTCTCATAGTGCCTTAATTCTGATTAGCCATCCAATTTTTCCTACTAAGAGCCCGTTTGGCCAAACTGTCAAAATCTGCTTATTTTGAGAAGTACTATTTTTAAAAGTACTTTAGAAAAAAAAATTATTTGTGTTTGGCCAATTCATTTAATAAGTACTTTTTGGAACATCTGGTAAATAATTTGTGTTTGGCCAATCATTTCAAAAAGTGTTTTTGAGTGTCAAATTAGTAAAAGGGATAGTACCAAGGTCGTATGATTCTTTTAAACATAAAAATGAACTTAAATATTTATCGTAAGAGACTTTTATTTTTTTATTTTATTTAATTAAAATATAAAACATAAAGTAAAAAAATATATTAAAGATTTAAATCAATTTTACATATATAGTTATACTAAAGTATATGATATTATCTAGTATAATTACTTATTTTTATATGATGATTTGAATAATTAAAATAACATCATTCAGTATAAATTAGTAGTCTATCCACAAATTATTATATATTGATAATCCATCATGAAATAATAAGTAAAGTCACTCACACATGATAATACTTCTCAACAATTTCATCTCTACTTCTATCACACAACGCTTCAATATTAATAGAAGTCTTGTCTCGCATTTCTAAAGGAACATCAGAAGGCTAGGGGTGGGCATAGTTTGGGCAAACCCGAAACCCAAATCGAAATCCGAATTTTTTAGATTTTTGGTTTGAATTTTCGGCTTACGGATTGGATTTTGGATTTATTTTTAAAATTTTTGGATTTCGGGTCGGATATTGGATTTGGTACTTTGGATTTTTGGATATCCGAAAATCCAGAAATTTTATACTTTATATTTAGTCCATTATCTATACGCCTATAATAATAATTTAAATACCATATCCATTAGATATTATTTCATATATGCAATATTAATTACTAAATTATTGTCAGAATACTTTCTATTTGGACATGGTTTTACTATTACTACTTCTTATCGGCCGTATTAATGTCTTTGTTGCATTTTCTTAATAATAATTTCACTACTTGAATACTTTATTTGGATGATTGCCGTGAGCATGAGTAATTTTTCAAGAAATTTAGTATGAGTACTTCATTTGGATATTCAATTTTGTAAAAAAAGAAACATGTCAACATATAAGCTCAAAACCGAAAATCCAAAATATCCAACCTGATTAATCCGAAACCGAACTTAAAAAATTCGATCCAATCCAAGCTTATTTGGATTGGATTTGGATTTTCATTTCTTCAATCCGAAAATCGAAATATTATATTTAATCCGAACTGCCCGAACGCCCACCCCTACAGAAGAAGGCTGATCTCCTTCATCAATTTCTGCAGTAATGTCTTCATAAGCATAATAGTTGAATTCTTTATCGGTAAAAGAATGTTGCCGAATGAAATTATGTATAGCCATGGTAGTTGTAACTAGATGATTTTGAGTGTCAAACTTGAAAAATGACATTGAGCGTAAAATAAAAATAATTTTAAATATACAAAAAAATCGTAAAATAAATTGTTAAGTATGTTTAAATTCTAATTCAAAAAGAGTAATTACTAATTATTAACGACACATAATGTATAATTTATTTTTTTTTTAAAAAATTAATTCAAAAAGAAACTAATTGTTACTAACCTTACTAACTTTGTCCTAAAATGCCTAGTGGTCTATTGTGAGGCTGCCGCTTGACTAAATATAGATGCATTTTCGTCTTCTTTTAATAATATATAGATAGATTATGCAATGCAATTGTAAATTTATTACCTATTTGTAGGTCATTTTCACAAATCAGATTTGATAACTGTATTAAAGATTCGGGAACTAATATCATATAATAGAAGAAATTATAAATAATTATTTGTAGGAAGAGAATTGATAATCCAAAGAAGATGCAGATAATTTGCTTTAGTGTGAAAAAGAAGAAGATAGTTTGGAAAGTTACGACATATTACACAAAGAAAAGATCAAAAACAAGAAAAATCAATAAAAAAATTGAAAAGTTACAATATGATTCATATATATGATATCTTTAATTTTAATAGGATGGTAAAAACTAGAAACAAAATCGAAAAGAAAAAATATAAATTAGTAAGGGATAATTTGGAAAATATAAATTTATGGTGAGGATAGTTTTGTCTTGAATAAATTAACTTTCTACTTCTGCTTCTGCTTCTTGGAAGAAGCTAGAATTTTCTGCTTCTTCCCAAAAGCAGAAAAACTGCTTTTGCTGGCAAAAAGTACTTTTCTGTATTGGCCAAACAACTCAAATTTTTTAAGAAGCACTTTTTTGGGGGAAAAAAAAATACTTTTGGCCTCCCAAAAGCTTGGCTAAATAGGCTCTAAATACAACTGATTCTTTACTTAAACAATAGACTCAACAATAGTCCAATATAAAGTAAAAATCCTGCAAGATTAATACCTCGAAATAGGTTATATATTAAGAGGGTGTTTGGCTAAGCCTATAAGCTAGTCAAACTGACTTATAAGTATTTTATGGCTTATCTATGCGTTTGGTAAAATTAAAAGTGCTTATAAGCCAAAAATAAGCCAAAAGTCATAAGTTGGTCTCCCCCAACTTATCAAATTTCAGCTTATAAGCACTTTAAGTTTGACCAAAATATTTACTATTCTATCCCTAAAATATTTCTTTTTAAAACAAAACTCTTCATATACGCAATTATTAATTTTAGCACTTTTATCCAAACACGTAACTGCTTATTTTTTAAATCAGCTTCAGCACTTAAAAGTGCTTTTCAGCACCTAATGCTTATCAGCTAATCTAAATCAGCTAAANATAAGCCAAAAGTCATAAGTTGGTCTCCCCCAACTTATCAAATTTCAGCTTATAAGCACTTTAAGTTTGACCAAAATATTTACTATTCTATCCCTAAAATACTTATTTTTTAAAAAAAGTCTTCGTATACCTAGTTCTTTAGCTGCATAGTATTAATTTCAGCACTTTTATCCAAACACGTAATCGCTTATTTTTTAAATCAACTTTAACACTTAAAATTGCTTTTCTGCACCTAATGCTTATCAGCTAAGCCAAACGGGCTCTAAATTTAGCATTTTTATTACTGAGTTGGTTTTTTCCGGCCAATCAATCAACTATCAAATTAGTCGGGGTTCAATCCATTATCAATCAATCAACTATACCTCAATCCTAAACTAGTTGAGTTAAGAGGCTGAGTCGGCATTCCAACTTTGGGTTCTAAATTTATTATTTGTACATAATTAATGAATTATCTTAACACAAATACACAGTTTGCAAAAGGTATTGGGTTCGGGCAAACCCATAGTTCGAGCTTCTAACTGCGCCCCTGGTTGGGTTCGAGATATAAATCCTTTTCTACAAGAATTCATCATAATTTCACTATTGTTACCAACCTACTACAGGATCTTATAGACAAAATAAAGTCAAACCGCCCATAGTAACTGAAAAACGCAACAGCAATCCACGAAAATCATGAATATCAAGTATTTCAGGTATTTTTTTCGGCATCTGAGTAATTAATTGAAGTAACTATTAAAATCATGAACACAGTATAGGAGCAGAGAGGGTGGAAGAAGAACCTGGAACAGCCTGGTAACCATGAGCATAATATTCAGGTGATGATGCGGTGGCGCCAGGCGGAGGAACTGGCTGAGGAAAACCGATCACCGGTTGAGGTTGAAAAGTTCCATATGCGGCGGGAGGAGGCGGTGGTTGGTCTCCTTCATGGTGGTGGTGGGGTAGGAAGTGGTGGTGATGGTGATGACTGTCCTTGCCGTCTTCACTCATATTTAAATTCCAATAATTGAATTCAGAAAGTAGTTGTCTGAGTTTTCAAGAAAGTAGAACTTTTAGTGGGAATTTACAGGGAGTTGAGGGAGGAGGAACAGGTTTTGACTTTGGAATTTGGATTAATTTCTGTGTTTGCTTACTTGGTGACCTGGTATTCGTCTGTCCTGGTGTAATAATTGACTAATCATGGCCCTCCACGTTCACATGTGCAACTCCATCTCGAATAATAAAAAAGAATAAAAAGAAACAAGAAAGTAACAGGTGACGTTTAGATAAGTGTATTTTTTTCCAACACGTTTTGGTAAGTATTTTTTCCCTTGCAGATAGCAAAAGTAGAATTTTTGGTGTTCAAAAATATTGTTGCTGAAAAAAGATGTTCTTCATATTTGGGCAAAACTCATTTGCTGAATTCATTTTACTTTATAATTATTATTAATTTTTACTAATCAAATTTATTGAAACAACGTCGTAACTTGTTAACATTATTATCAGTCTTTGGTAAAATTTTTTATAGAAAATATTTTTCACTCTCCAATCAATTATTTTCAGAAACATTTTTCGAAAAAAATATCTTTCATCCTACCATACATACATGTATCTAGACATTTTTAACCTCAGGTATCCTTAGATGCATAAGATAAAATATGTTTTGATGCTGTTAAAGTGCACATCTTCAAGATGGCCCCTGCAATCTTTTTCCATCTATTTGAGCTTTTCAGTAATGTATTTTTACTAATTTAGGCGCACTTCATTTGGCTTGGAGCGCAAGTAGCATATACGTGACAACTATAACTTTCGATACAACACATAAATTTATGTGCAATATGTACTAAAATTGCAACAGATAGTAGAGTTGAACCCATAGCTTTAAAAATATAATGAGTTTAATAGTAAAAATCTTAAAGGCTGAGCCCGTAGAGTTCAAAACCTCTGCATTTGGCATTGTACCATGAAGTGTGAGTATAGTGGTGACCCTTTGCTTTGTTTCTGATACAATTCTTTGCAGAAATTGTGAAAGTACTTTAACACCTTACACTATATGCACATTGCCATTCAACTTCTGAAAAATCTTCTTTAGTATTTCAGTGTTCATGTTATAACCTATAGATATAAGTGAGCTTGTGGTCTAAAGATTGCTAAAAATATAGAAAACTTTTAACAGAATAGGCAGTGGCATGTTTAGTCATTTATCTGCTGTCCTAATGCAAGAAAATCTTTCAGCCAAATGATTTAACCACTTTGGAGCAACCAACTAAGAAGAAGAGGATGTAAAAAAAAGATCATTATTCATATTATGAAGTTATAAACACTCAAGATTCATATTATCTTAGGAGGGAGATGAACCATTATTCAATAATATAGTCAGTTTTCACTTCCAAATGTGTATGGCCTGCTCTCTATTTACAGCCTCTCTGGCACCATCTCAAAGATGACTTCAAGTCTCTTGCAATCCACAAAGCATGTTAGATGGAACCGCTACGTCCATCATTTTTGGATATGACAAATTCAAATCTGTTAGAAAAAGTGATCTCATTAGCAACTAAAGATAAAAAGCTATTGAGAGGGGAAAAAAGGAAAGAATTTGAATGGTTTACTCACTTTGCATGATGTTTTTGAATGTTTCCTGCAAAAATTGTTATTTTAAGCAAACATGAGAAACAAGAATTGAACAAGGTTTTCTCAAAAGAAAAAAGAAGGATAACTACTAACAATGCACGCATATAGTTAGAACTTTATGCAACTACAATCAGCTCAATGATGCAAATGGAAAGTAAGTGAATGCCTTTTCACTGCTGCAGAATGAGACTAATTGAACAACGAATAAGTGAAAAAAAAATAAATAAGATTTTCTACACTAGCATTATTGTGCACTTATGTAGGCGGAGCTAGGATTTTCAGCAAGAGATTCAAAACATAAAGAAGTGAACACTCGGAGAAACCAAGGGGATTCAATGTCTACTATATATACATAAATCATATGTTTGACCTTGTCTATATAGTGCAATTTTCCAACGATGAACCCCTTCTGCCACCCTAGCTCCACCCATGCTAAAGACATTGATCTTTTCTTATCCAATTTTTTTCAACTACAGAGGAATGGGGATTCAACAAGTTCCACCACACTTAAGCCACAAATGGCTAAGCTTAGCATGAAACGAAAACTAGAGTATAAACTACGAGCAGAGAAGTACCTTATCTTTTGAAAGGCGTGGATTGTACAGCATCTCCTCCCCCACTGTGCTGACCTGAAAATGAATTTTGCACCAGTGTAAACAACCCCAAATATGCAGCATTAGAAATAGCAAAAAGATGATAGGTGGATACTTACGGTGAACCCCTTGTAGTCGTGAGCAGGATATACCAATGTGTCTTTGGGCAATGTGAAAATCTGCTCTCACAACGCGATGATGATCAGCAATAGTAGGGATAAGAAAAGAATGGACTCAACATTACATTTGTTTTATTTTTCTTTTACAGGTAATAATATGCATAAATGTACAGGCTCTATGTTCTTGCCTGTGAATGAACAGAATCATATAATTTGTCTGAACTTCCGCCCTGCAGTTAAGTAGGAAAATATGAGTAAACTTTGATACTATAAGACAGAAAACACCGTTTCATTTCTTGAGGCCCACCTCAAACTACTAACAAGTAAAGACCACCATTTTTCGAGCACAAAGATAAAATTTGCTTTAAGCAATTTCCAGGATTTCAGAGGAGGGACCCTGGCAATCATAGCCAATTAAAGATTGAGATTTGTGTAACATAGTTGCTCTGATGGTAAGCAACCCCCACTTCCAACCGAGAGGTTGTGAGTTCGAATCTCCCCAAGAGCAAGGTGGGAAGTTCTTGGAGGGAAGGATGCCGGGGGTCTATTTGGAAACAGCCTCTCTACCCCAGGGGGTAGGGGTAAGGTCTGCATACACACTACCCTCTCCAGACCTCACTAAGTGGGATTATACTGGGTTGTTGTTGTTGTTGTATGTATATCTGACGACATCCAAGACCAGGATGTTGTAAATTTGGTAACATAATAATTGTTCTTGATTTAGTGAAGTATTTTGGATGATATCTCTGTCTTAAATTTTAAGCAAGGGATATAAACTCCAAATATATTATTACAGACAATGGCATTCAATAGTTTCCTTTGCCAAATAGAGCATTAACCCCATCCCTTAGATATTATAAAATCCAAATATAATGTTTACAGGCAACTACTTTTTCAATAGTTTTCATCACCTAATCCTTCCTTTCCTGGTCCTAAACAGAGCATTAACCCTAACCCTCAAGAACTTTCTCGATCTTAGAGCATCATTTACCTTTTGTAAGCTAGAAACTGATCAAAATCTTAGTTATTTAAGGAGCATTTAAATGTGCTGGAGCAGACGCTCTCAATTTTCTTTTGGCCCAAGGTCTAGCAGAATTTAGCTAAAATGACATACTGCAGCAAGAAGATGTACCTGAAAGTCTGTCCGTCCGCATCCGCGTATCAAAAGAGCATCACCAGTAAATGCCATCCTTGGCTGAGGCTGATTGGGTCCATCTCCTGTAACATAGGTGACACAGCCCAATGTATGACCAGGAGTTGCATGAACCTGTGTTGTAATGTATCAGAAGTTAGCTCAGAGATGGAAAGCAAATTTCCGATTAAAAAATTGACATACAGCCAAATATTCATTAATTTTTTTGGTAACGTTCGTCTTGTGCTCCCTCTGTCCCATTTATTTGGTCCCATTCAACTGATGGAGAGCTTTAACAGCCAAATGTTCATTGATTTAGGTGTCTGTTCTTCTTATACTCCATCTATCCCACCTTATTTGGTCAGATTATTGAGGGAGAATTATTTATTGAATAATGATATCTAGCAGATTAACATATCACCATTCCAAGTATAACACCTATTTGAGACTAAAAAGGTGGCAATTGGTAAGATCCTAAACATTTTCCACTCAGTGTTTTGTACCAATATTTTAGATGGAATTTCCAACGCATTTCTTGTTTGACATGGAAATGAATTCTCAAGGAATCATATTTTCCTGGATGTTCCGCAGTCAGCCCATAATCACTGCACCAAAGGTGAAAAGAATTTCATTCTACTCAAAACCAGCATGTCGGAGGCACTAACCCTTTTCACAGCAAACCAAATATCCAATTAAGTGTACATAAGAACAAAGTTCAACTCGGTTCTTTTTCCACAGTGTGTTGCCCACAAGGCTCACTATAAAGGATTTTCATCTTTTCTGAGACGAAAATCACATGGTCAACTGACAGCATTGTCATGTGTTTGCAAGTCGCTTAGATGTTTATGACATGACATAAGACTCGTACTAAATTTTCTTCCAATGGGAACTTCATTGAACGAATCAATTCATTGTTATGATTTTCGACCTCTACAACCATTTGAACAAAATCTAAACTTATGTATCCTTTATATGCACACTTATCACCAAAAGAAGTACTACTATCTTATATGCAAAAACATATGTCTGCAGCATACCTCCAGAAAAATATCACCAAAGCAGATTTTATCACCAGGTTCAACAAAAAGATCGGCTTTTGCATTACTTGCTTTGGAAATGATTGATTTTACATCAGGCACCTTAGTCTGCAACAATGAAAACAATAATGAAGCACAGAAAATAGGGTGGGGTGATAATAGTATCAAGAAAAATTGTTGGTAATCAGTAATCATATTCGAAGAAAATAAATCGGACCTTAATCATGCCGGTGCCAGTAACATGATCAGCATGTACATGTGTGTTTATGGCATATATAAGCTTCAAACCTAATTCTTTAACAAGTGCAAGATCACGATCCACTGTTTTGTCCACCGGGTCAATCAGCTGCAGTTAGACTACATACATCAGTTAATTCTGAATGGATAAATTTAACATAAGGCACCATGCAGAAAATGAGAGGTAAGTTGCAAAATCTAAAATGAAGAAATCAACGAATCATTATTCCTCAATTCTTTAACTGCTTCAGAAGTTGGTGAATAAATCTAATTGTAGAAAATTTAAAGAAAAATGGATCCAGAGCTTGATGATGCATTTACGGCCAGTACTCATCTTGAAAGAAGATACAAGTTGCCGGTGGATAAGCTCCACCATCTATTCTGTCTTACTTTGAAGTGAATCCAAAAATGAGCAAATTAAGTACTATGTTGGCTAAACCTGATGTAAACAGTATAAATACTAAAATAGTAGTTAGTTAGCAAGTGAATACATAGTTATTTACGTCAATAGGGGACATCTGCTTAGCATTATCAGTTATTAAAGAATAGACCACCAGAATACAGAGTGCAGGCATGGCTCACTTATATATAATCGACTCATAACTTCAAAGTTTCTCCGCTGAATAGTGTTGCTCTTTCTCACAGTTTTCCTTCATTATCTTATTAAACCAAAATCTAGACTTCATAAATACTGAGTATATGGCATTCATTTATTCCACAGAAAACACGTTTAAAATTACAAATACAGAGATTACCAATGTTTATCTAGCGATCAATATTATGGAAAAGAATATCTAACTTAGTTTCAAATATCTTCGATTATGTTCCTTTTTAATTCCCCCCCCCCCCCCCCC
>MU692232.1:97832-128867 GCA_026770625.1 Nicotiana glauca
ATCAATGACGGTTCCCTACTTAGCCACTTACCCCAATGTCACCAGAGGTGCATTGAGTATATAATCAATGGATTCAACTGAACCAGTACTTTCGACCAATATACACGTGAAAAATCACTAAAGTTTTTTACGGATATTAAATTCTAAACCTATAATTTTAAAAGTGTAATGGGTTCAGATATAAGAAGTGAACGCATCAAATTGAATTTTACTGGTACCCGCGACTCATAGGTTGGAGGTGGAGGCGGCTTAACGTTGAGCCAAACCTCGTATAGTTTCATAATAACATAGATTATAAAAGACAAAAGGAGTTGCAACCTTTCGTTTAGTGCAGCAAAGAATTAATTTACTACCAGCAAACTAAACTTATCAAGGCATCCAAGCACAGAATTACTAGAATAAAAGACATAACTAATAAATAAAAAATGTGCGGTCTCTAGTAGGTTCAGTTTTTAGATGAGACGGTCACACACTTCAACAATACATTAGAGCAGGCCGAGGTTGTGTGTTCAAGTCTCATATCACTCATTATCAAAAAGAGTTTCCACGTATTTGGCTCATATATATGAGACAGAATCAAGTCGTATTAAGATATAATCAAATAAATAAGAGTATTTTTTTCTACAATTTAAGATTTGAGATGGTTACACATTTCAATGAAAACCCCATCAGCCAAGATTGTAAAGAGAAGTTAAATATGAATAAAAAAGCTGAGTAAATAAATTTACCAGTGCTGGTTTTTCAGGATGCAAAGCATCAGCAAGAAGGTAAGTATAGGTAGACGACTCCTTCTCAAATAACTGACGGAAAAGTAGTTTGGAAGCCGTGCTTTGTGCTGAAGACGACGTCGTGTAGGAACCCATTTTATGTGAAAATGTAAAAGGAAGAAAGCTATGAGGTTTTGGCAAGAAAATAAAGAAGTTATAAGAAGAAGGTGATGATGTAGAGAAACGAAAACATCGGAAACTCAGCATCATTATTAAATGGTTATGATTGTATTTGTATCAAATGTCAAGATTTCAAAACCAAAGAAGAAGTTGTGACTTGTGACCAATTCTAATAGAATTTTCCAATTGAGAATGATTTCACATTAATGGGGGTCATACGTGCTTTACCCGAAAGTTGATGCCACTTTCAATGAATCAATGGGCGTTGGCGGTAAAAGTGACCACTTGTAAACTTCCTATATACCGCACTATATGACCCAAGTGTCTAGAAGCCTTGCGCCTTGTTTGGTTTTTTTTTTTTTTGGTTATTTTTCACGCATATAAAAGAATTTAACTTTTCGTATTAATTTATAATAAAATTAATCATATTAATCATAATTTGTTCATTGAAAATATAACAAATACTTCTAGTTTCTTTACTTCAAAGATAAATTTGAAAAAAAAAAATTTAATTCCTTCGTGATATTTAAAAAAATCAAATATTATGGTCCACAAAAAATCAGAGTCCATTACTAAAATGGTCACTCAACTATCCCAAATCATCTCCTAAAGTCACTTTTCTTTCGTTTGTAACAACAAAGTCATTGAATTATGTCTATTGCACTTAGAAGTTCACTCAACTAGAGTTTCTAAATTTTGGAATGCCAAATACTTATTTTACCCTCTAAATTATAAATATTTATCTTCTTTTTATTTTTTTTAAAAACTTTTTAATATTGTGATTTTTTTGCTTTTTAATTTACATTATGGACTTACATATATAATAAATAAATATTATGTATAAATTAAAAAATAAAAAGTATTTAAGCATATATAATGCTGAAATAACAAAATAATGAACATAGTAAAAAAATTAATTAGAATAATTTGTTAGTAATAATAATTTTATTATTAACATAAAAAATTCAAAAATTTATTTACACAATTCAGAATGAAAGAAAATAAAGGTTGTAAAATATATATATTCCATGCACGTAAATATAAAAATAATTATTTAAATAAAGGTATTTTTATAATATGCATTATATATTCTTGAAAATTTAGAGGGTAAAATAAGTATTTGACAATTCAAAATTTTGGAAAATTTAGTTGAGTGACTTTCTTAGTGCAATAGGCATAGTTCAGTGACTTTGTTGTTATAAACGAAATAAAAATAACTTTAGAAGATAATTTCGGATAGTAGAGTGACAATGTGAGTAATTGACTCCAAAAAAGCTGACCATAGGGAGTAAATATTATCCTTTAAGTTGTCTCCACGTTGAGATTACTATAACCAAAGACCCTTCTATCTCAAATAGATTAAAAAAAATTACTTTTCCCTTTTCAATATATTTGCTAACCAAAATTAATGGACTAAATTCAAACCTTAAGAAGAATTTTAAATTTAATTAATAAATTTCTACATATTTTTATTTGATTTATTTTCTTTTCTTTTTGAAAGTTTTGAGTAGAGATGTCAACTGTATATATATAAAAAGAGACAGCTTAAGCACCAGAAACGGCAGAATATGAGTATGATTTAATAGTCGATATAGATTCAAAAAATATATACTTTTTCTTACTAACAATATTGTTTATCGAGATATGATCTGATTTGATCAGTTAAAGCATTGTATAGGTCTGAACATGTGGATGGAAACTAATAATTTTTGTCTCATCTGGATGCAATAATCAAATTAGTGTTTCTTTTTTCAGTTTTCCACGACAATGGACTTAATCTGAAACATCTCTTAACTATCAATTTTTTTTATTAGGAATTAAAAAACCAGCAATAAATGATAAGAAAAAATTGTAAGGAAGGTTCTGAGAAACTAATTGAAATTGATATCATCTCAATCTATCTTTGTAATCTTAATTGTAGTGTAGGGGTAGATGAAGATAATACCTAAGTCTTGCCAATACGTCATAATTTGTAAGCAATTTAACGAGACATGTAAATAAAGATAGCAGCAAGTCTTGCCACTGCATCAATGAACTATTTAATAAAAAATATAGGTCGAATGAAGATAATCAAAAATCTTGTGAGTTCGTCATCTTTAAGAAGAGAATTAAGAAAATGTTTGAAACAATTTGAACGTGATTCGATTTAAGTTCTATCTGAAAGTACAGCAGGGGAGGGGCGAATAGTACGCCTATTAAAAATTTAGTCGACTATAGTTTGGACTTAGTCGACTGATATAGAGACAGTTTGCACAAAACTGTTAGTCCATTCTGTTAGAATATACTATAAGCTAGGGGTGTACATGAGGCGGTTTGGTTCGGTTTTTATTAAACCAAAATTAAACCAATTATGTCGGTTTACTAAATTCATAATCAAATCAAACCAACATAAATTCGATTTTTTCGGTTTCGGTTTTAGTTGATTTTTTCGGTTTTTTTGGTTTTTTTTCGGTTTTCCTTTTTAGTTATATTATTCTTGAAAAAGAGATCAAATAATCACCAATTATTCGCATGATTACTATTTTTCTTAATAATATATGAGGAATACCAATTATTCGTATAAATCATAATTCCAAGACCTTCCATAATAGAAAATGACAACAAACATGCGACAAAGCAAAGCACTGTAAACTTGATAAACCTCAACACTAAAATAATCACTAATTATGTGAGCAAAATGACAAGAAGGAAGCTCGTGTGATGTGGTGGAATGGTTTCAAATATTTGGGTTTCTTTGATTTTGGAATTGGAACATAGGTAAGATATGGAATAATCTATTTTATTGTTTATTGTCTTGTTGGATTTTAGTTTGGGCTTGATATTTAGGTTATGTAGATAGAATCTACTTAGTGGATAGTGAATTTACAAGCCCACAAATAAATAATATCTCAAGACATTGAAAACTATAAAATAGTTTAGAAAATACTTACAAATTAGATTTTAATGATTATTTTTTATGTATAAAATTTCTAAAATTTATTTATATATAACGTCGGTTTGGTTTAGATTCGGTTTGACTTATTTTTTGTTAATGTCAAACCAAACCAAGAGCGATCGATTTTTTATTTTCCAACACCAAACCAACCAAACCAAAACACAAGTCGGTTTTTTTCTTCGGTTTGACTTGGTTCGTCAGTTTGGTTTGGCTTGTACACCCCTACTATAAGCCATGTGTGTTGTTATAGTATTCTTTAGAGAAAATGCATAAAGTAACCATTAAACTTGTTCTGAAAAGTCGTTTACACACCTTAACTTTACGGGTGTCCTAACACCCCACTATTCTTATCTAAACTAAATTTAATACCCCATTAAGTGATAATCTGTCATGAAAAGTGTAGTTCATTTTCTAGATGCGCGTGAGACAAAAAAATCAGCTTAAAATTAAGTTACTTGTCCAGGTGTCACTTTCCTATTGGATACTCTAACTAATTAAACTTAATACTATTTTTTTCTCTTTCCTTATTCATTTCTCTTTTCTTTTTCATTTCGTTTTCTCTTTCTCATTTTAACAGTACCCATTTCTCTTTCTTCATTTTAACAGAACCATTTTCTCTTTCTTCATTTCTTCATTTTTTTCATTTTTTAAAATAGTATTTGAAGAAGATAAAGAAGAATATTATATAGTACGGTTAATTTTATATAGATATAGAGATAGAAGGAGATAACCAAGGGATAACGGAAAAATTTTCTGGGATCGCCATACACGGAGAGCTTGAAATACCATTTTTTGTACAGAGCTTGAGTCATGGATTTAAGTTGGAATAATTTTAATACTTGATTGGAGATCTTGAAATACCATTTTTGTACCTGAATTTTCTCTTGTTCTCTCCTAGATCTGGGTTTGTGGGTATTCTTTTGTGAGATTGATGTGAAGGAAAAATGGTCAAATTAGAGGTGCTAAAGTAGACTGGCACGGGAGGTGGTTCTGATTTTTCAGAGATAAAGTTTAGGGGTTTAAGGGAGGTTATGGTTGTGATTGTCTTCCATGGTGGTTGGGTGCGAAGATAACGATGAAGGAAGCTGGAGAAGATGAAATGAAAAAAAGAGTGAAAAAAGGAAAGAAAAAGTAAAAAGTAAAAATAAAAATAAAAATAAAAATAAAAAAGGAAACAATGCAGTATTTTGATATATGACGCATGTTAACATAGCCCACTACAAGACTGGTTGGTATTTTGAGGGAGGTATAAAGTATATTTTAGATAATAATAGTGGGGTGTTAGGACACCCGTAAAGTTAAGGTGTGTAAATGACTTTTCCGAACAAGTTTATGGGGTGTTTATGCATTTTCTCTATTCTTTATAAACAATTATTTATTTACTTGTTTAAATTCAATAAAGTTTCTTTTTAAATAGATCATGTATTTGTTTGTGTGTCCATTGCTTATATAGTAGATTTAGTGTATAGAGTTTAGCTTATACACGAAAGATTAAATCATCAGTTCTTGTAAGACATAAAAGTTAATATTCACAATCTAATGATGGAATTTGACAAATTATCGGAATGGTTGTAGCACAAGATTAAATGTAATTTATCTTGATTATGAGAATGGTCTAATTCCAACTTCTTGTGCTAATACATTTTGTATGTATTGAACGGATCAAGTAGAGATAAGTATTTTATACTGACTTTATAAAATAATTTTTCGAGTCCATTTAATGTACTTATACTCTTAATCTTGATATAATTATTATTAGTTGTGTATGTCACTTGTTGTTTTGATTTATTAAAAGGCGAGATTCTTTCGCGAGTCAATAAGCCTGGTAAATTGGATAACAATGATATACATTGGCGAAGTAATAATTAGTTGATGGAATCCATGTCTCGATTTTGAGATTGATGATACTCCTTTATGAAAGCTTATTAGTTTTCATGTGTAAACCCGGCCGGTGGATTTTGTATCCGACACATGAAATAAGTTAAGTGTAAGTCTAAAGGAAGTAATCAATAAATTAAATAGTCAGTAATTTAATTTGATTGATTAGTATCTAAATCTTAACATGGGGAGTTAAATAAGATTTTATGGAAGAATTTTGAAATTTAACTAAGGAGTGCAATTACGAATTTTTAGTGGAATAATTCGTAATTTATTATGATGGAAATTAATTTTATAATTTCGAAATTAATATCATAATAGGAAGCCTTGTTAATTAAATTCTGTGGTCCCTACTGTGCCTAAATAATAGAAAATAGTGGATATTATTCCTTAGTGGGAGAAGGAAACGTGAAAACCGTCTCTTAGTAGGAGAAGGAAACCTAACATGTTTTAAAAACGGTTTTGACCTAAAAAACGCATCTATATATATGGGATATAAGGTTGGACTTTTTGACACACTAATTCACTACAGTTTCTACTAGAATTTTGGCAACCCAAAATTCTCTATTTTCGGATATTATTTGGGTAACACAGTAGAAGACTGTGGAAATCTGCTGAGGTGTTTACAATTGAGGAACTGGAAAACGATATAGAATTGCTGTGTTTACGCTTCAAGAGGTAATCCGAAAATCTCCATATGTGCAAATTGTTTAGATTACACGTGATTATGATGCTATATTTGCTTCCGCTGTGAAATATGATCCATAAATTGGTATCAGAGCCTACTCACGTCTAATTAAATGATTAGGATGAAAAATAAGATTAGTACCATGTTAATATGCAAATTTTGAATTACCTGCAAAGATTGGTCTTGAATTCTATAAAGCTGTATTGTTCTTAACATGAATATTTGTTCTGAGTATTATGATTATTCTGAAAATCATGTAATATCTGTTTATGGTTCATGACATTTGATTAGAATAATCTGAAAATTATATTGTTCCATGTAAAACGCAAAATCACTATTTGGAAGAAATTAGGCCAGAAAATCGGAGGTCAAATATTGACGGAACTCCGATTGACCTGAAACTTGGCAGTCCATGCGAAACAGCCCAGTGAGCAACTATGTCATTTTTTGGGCATTCGGGGTTGTTTAGATGGGTTTTTGGATGTTTCATTGATTTTCTAAAAAAAATTCAAAACTCTTTTTGAGTTGTTTTTAATCCATTGGCGCTAGGGATCGTTTCCTATGGACTACAGGGTTAAAATACTAGTGATATAATATTTTTACATATTGATGTAGGTCTTCTTCCATATCGGATAAACTCATTATGGATAATCACTAGGGTATACTAGTTGTTGATTACTTGTATTCCCTCTCCATCTGAGTATGCATGTTGGTTCAATGAAGCTAGTATATATATATTGAATGTTGATATTCACTTGGATTAAATTAACAGTTTACTCTCCATCTGAGTATGACCTGTTTAAGTTTATGGAGTGGATAATCTGTCATTATATGTGTATATTGCAAAAATAGCTTCTTTCCCATCGAAATTTGTTGTTCAAGGTGCATAGATTGTATATATATATAGTGTGTTTTGAATTTTAATATTCAATAATACAAAATAATTTGATCTATTTAAATATTTAATGTCTCCCAGATTGACGATGATTGCTTTCAATCCCCTTACTGCTATTCTTACTCAAAATAAACTTGAGGGTTCGAATTATGTTGATTGGAAACGAAATTTCACTACAACAAAAAAGGGCTTTAGCGGCAATAAAAAGGGGCATTGGCGGCAATAACAATTGACGCTATACCATTTACTGGCAATTGATGTTTCGCCGCTGATATCAGGGTCGGCAAAGCCTTTAGCGGCATTTTTCACAAAAGCGGGTAAATGACTGACTTATTGCCGCTAAATATCATTTGCTTTAATGGTAATTGTTTGCGTCAATTATAATGACTACTAAATTTAATCTAAAAATGGCTACTTATATTCTTTCTACGTCCATTTTTATAGCCGCTAAATTCAAAATATTTATCACTAAAGGTCCATACCTTTAGCGGTAATTGTATTGTGGCAGTTAGAATGGCTATACTATTCCTTCTGAAAACGAATTAGTATGCCCTTTAGACATCAATTTTAATGGCTCGTAAATTCAATTAAATCACCGCTAAAAATCATCTTTAATAGCAATTATAATGGCTACAATATCCCATGTGAAAACATCATAATTTACCCCTTTATCGTCTATTTTTATAACCGGTATAGTCTGTTAAATTGTCACTAAGTCACAAGCTATAATGACAATAGTTTAACCACAATTAATAATAGCTACTACATTCATTCAAAAAATGATCCAAATAATAAAACATAATAATATTGATTCATAAAAACATAATGTATCTCATTAAATCTTAACAAACAAAAGAAAGTACTAATCCAAAATAGTAATATCACAGTAACTTAAAAAATGAATCTATATTGCTTGAAGAAAATAACTATTGTCATTATATAACTAATCATAACAAATAATAGTCTTCAAATAATTTCTGCAATGCTTCATCATTTGGAAATCTTTCACCTGCCAAATTATCGATCATCAGACTGTATGACCTGAAATTATAAAATAACTATGTCAATAGATAATATATAATAGTTTTCAACTGGGATGTTTATCGAGCAAACTTTTCCCCAAGCTAAAGTTATTTTACTGTAGAATGACAGTTCCATTTTTTCTGTAAAATAAGACATAACAAATCGGACTGAAACAAATTAAACTGCAATAGTGTAAATAAGAAGTAAATTAGAGGAATTTGCAAGATATCAAGCAAATATGTAAGAAGCATAGAAGAGTCTTTTCTTTTGATGGTTGTATAAGCAAACCAAAGTCATTGAGATCCTAGTGTACATGGAGTGTTCACGAGTAAAACAAAGACAGCGGCAAAACCAAGTTGCAGCACGGATTGCTCTTACCCAGCCAATCAACCAAAATTTCTGCAGCTGCTTGGAAAACCTACTCAGTGCAAGTACGCATATTCCAAGGCAGACTGGAGGATATCCTTATAATTGCATATTTCATTATTAGACTTGCATTTATTAGCATGCGTAGCTTTTAGAGAATGACATCAAGATGCCTAAGCCTGTGCTAAACAATTGCATATTTCTCTCATCAAAATTATATTGATTAAGTGAAGCCAAGTTTTAAGAGCAGTGGGGACTATTGTATCAAGTTTTGCAAAAGAGACTTCATTGTGAGAACATGATGGAATGGTCATATAAGATGCTACACAATATAATGGCTCATAATAGATCTGGAATGGCTAAATGATAACTTAAAACATAGGTCCAATAATAACTATTCTTGTGTAATCTAGGAACCAGTGGAGCTTTTAATCCAAGAACGAAAAACAGGAAAGAATCACTACTTTCATCTCATGCTAAGCAATAAAAATTAATGTTGATAATCCACATGTTGTAGCTAAAATATCAAATGTTTGTAAGCTAATCCCATAACAGCTGGTTCTAATGCTCATCTATGATTTCTGTTTGAGAAATAGTAGCAGGAACACCGGAATTGTCTAATCCAAGATCTTTATATGGAAGAAGATTTAACTGTTCCAGAAAATAAAGTTCATTTTTAAATAAACCAAGCATTAAAGTTAAAACTTGGTCTGTACTTACTTAATTTTTTTTCTCTTTTTGATAGGTAAAGAATTTCTTTATTTATATAGAGCATCAATAATTCCAGGTTCTAACATGGGGCTAGAACTATTTCAACCAAATTATATTGGTTCTCTCACCTTGAGGAGGTTCTCAGCATAAATGAATCGACATAAAGCTGGAAGAGACAACTGAAATGAACAAAATTAAAGTAATTGCTCGATTAGGCAAACATACCCAAGATCAAGTCATTATCAACAGTTATTGCGTATCCAAATAGAGTTTCAGTAAGGTATACCTCCCTACGGAACTTTGAGACTGATGGTAGGCTCTTCAACTGCTTAAGGGACAAAAGACCAGGAGCATGAAAGAATTGAGGGCACATGTAGTTAAGTTTTGCAGCAACTCTCGAACTAGACTTCAAAATTGGAATCTCAATATTCTTCCTGCAAATGGCAGACAAATAATCAACATATACCATATAAACAAGAAAACATAAATTTATTGGGCGAAGCAAGATATGCATTTGAAAATAAGAGAATATTATAAGGTTAGTTACGGCTCATGTCTTGCCATTATGTGCTGGGCTTCACCAAATTTGGTCATCCATTGCTCATATATAGTTGTATTTGTTACAGATGCATGGCTAAGGAGTATCAAGCAATTTAGTTTTTGCACATTTCAATGGGCTGTTCAGATGTATTCATGTAATATGGAGTAAGAGATTCTAAAGATGACAAATTTTTGCAGATGAGAGTGTCGGGCAGTCAACAAGGAGCACAATAAAACCGAAAATAAAAGGCTCCATAACTTGACAAGGATGAACCTGCACAGCATTACCCTGTAAACGAAGCACGACGAATCTAATTAGATAGACAATAAAGCCCAAGGTAAGCTTTCAAAAGAATCCTTCCAACCTACAGTATTGTCTAGGTTATCTGATTGCACTGAATTACCACATTGCAATTGAGCATATTTTGCCCCAGATTCCACTCCAAATTTAGCAGACTTAACTGGATCGAACTTCCCTTTGATCTCTGGCAACTCACAAATATAAACCATCGAAGGCTCACCAGTCACCAGGTTTAACGTAACTTCCTTCATCGAGTCACACACTTTCGAGCAACATGGTCCCAAGAGAACATCTGATATATTGACAATATTATCAATAATTGGAACATAAAGATAATCGAACTTCATTGAAGAAACACTAGCAACTTCATCTGATCCATGCATTGAGAGAACATTATGCGTATGAACCAATGCAGCATTTGGGATGAAAGATTTCATTGCTTCAACCAACTGATTGAGATCCGGGGGACACCAGAAATTGAACTGCAAACAAATACTAAACTTGTATCAAATTTTCAAACACCACTTATAGTATAAGAAATTTTGTGATCAATATATAACTAGTAAAATAAGCTAATGTGACACTCACAGACATCCCTTCTTTCCCCATACCAGCCAAAGTCAATAAGAGACCTGCAAGTAAAACGATTGAACTTCTTTGGTGGTTCTTAATCAACTGCAATAAATAAGCCAGAATCTTATCGGGGGTTGATTCGGTCCAGGCACTCAAAAAGTTTACAAATTTCATATTGTGCTCAATAATAACCAACATGGGAGTCCACTAGCAGTTTCTGAGCAGACACGTGATAGAAGTATGTCATCAATCTGAGGAAAAAAAACTTTTATGTATACCGTAGATCAACGACACGGTAACATACACTATAGACTAGGTTTAGAACAATAAGATTCTGTATCTGAATACCTTTGACAATGTAAGTTTATTCTCTGTGAAGAAGTGTTGCAATCCCTGAGAGCAGAACATAAAAATGTGCTGAGAAATAAGTTCAAATATACATTTTTCATGTTTTCCAATTTATCCTCATAAATCTTTTTTTGACAAAGGAAACAAGAACCAACAAAGAGCAAGAAGGACAAAGGTGGAAAGCAGTCTGTAGAACATTTCTATGAAGAGAAAACCTACTAGAACAATAATAAAGACATTATTGAATCATCATGCGTCCTCACTCATCTACTTAACGTTTATGCTGGAAAATCGGCAATAAGTAGATCAAACGATCAATAAGCTATGCCTCAACATAAAATGGATAACGACTTGAAAAGGAATAGCGGTATGTAACAAAAATGCAAACAAGGTATCTCCTTTTTTACGGAATATTAGTCGATCTATTTCACAAAAGCAATCAAGACAATGGCCTAACTACTCAATTAAATAGACATGATATGTACTGCCAAACTAACAAATGGAATCACAATAGAGCAAAGCTATCATTTTAGTATCAGCAGGAACAATTAGACACTTGGGGCTCTCCTATTTTGTTGTATAAAAAAACTAATCATAGTTAAGCAATGCATAATTAATACTACAATGTTTGGTTTCCAACAAAAAATTCTGCATTACTAATATAACTAGTAGGTTACCGTAATAAAATTCGGCATAACTAATACAGATGTAACTTGTATGAGAACTTATGAATTATTTTATACAAGGCAGAATGTGGAATAAGAATATGTATTTTAGCAATAACATGATTAAGCTAATTCTTAACTTGATTATCTCAATCTTCAACTACTAATTCACTCATATTATTCATCACATAGAAGGAGAGACTTGATGTAACTGGTAAAGTTCATGCCATATGACCAGGAGGTCACGGGTTCGAGCCGTGGAAATAGCCTCTTGCAGAAATGTAGGGTAAGACTGCGTACGATAGACCCTTATGGTCCAGCCCTTCCCCGGACCCCACACATAGTGGGAGATTAGTGCACCAGGCTGCCCTTTATTAGTCATCGCAGAACAATTCTCTATATTACTATTGCATAACTAGTCCACAAACCAAATGATGCCCTTAGTGTTATTTACATTTGGAAACTTGAAAAATAGTTACTTTACCAACATTAAATAAAAATCTCCGATTTTCAAAAAATAGGAGGACAGAGGATGATGAATCTCGAGTATCCCTGCTATTTCCCAAGATCTGTGAGAAATTCAAAGAATCAAATAAGCTGCTACAGGTCCTATTGACGCTGTTGTAGTTAGGGGTTCTCAGGTTTTGAAGAATGCAACAGTAGCTTAGTTGATAAAAATTTAACTAGGACTTCTATAACTATATATGCCGAGCAATACACTAATGTAGCTGGACAACTCATCACTAAGGAATTTGAACAATCTAAGATACAACTATCAACATATGGGAAGGTGAAAAGAGCTGGGCAGGTACTTGATGCTCCAACTCCTAATGCTCAATCATCTACTGAACAAGCTACTGCTTGTATATCATCAAAGCGGTGATTAGCCTGGACAAGTTTCAGGTGCAAAGTTTTAACGATTTCATTTTAACCAAGACACCAAAGCAGTGAACTTTTTCTCAATACTGTAACATTGGTTACTGCCTGGGATAATCCAAGATAAGTAGTGTTTTAGAAACATGGAGAGTGGTTCAAAGATTTTCTGGATGGTGTTTCAAACAGTAGTGCGTTGAAGGATAAAGATGAGTAATACCGTGATAAAGTAAAGTATTTTCAGCAACACTAGATATCCTTGATGTTTGTGGTACTTGTTTGTGGTCGATGTTGGTGCCAAGGACCTGATAAATATTAACACATTAGATAACAATACGTTTTTAGGATTAAAATTTCATTAAGAATGTCTAATACTTATGAAATTGAGTTACCTGTTCAGTTGAGGTGCCATCAATATTTTGAGACATAGGTTCTGAGAAAACAAACAGTAAAGTCATAGGAGAATGCATAAACATTGTGCAATGATATTGATAAATATCAAGGAGATGAGAGGGAGATTTTAAATGCTAAATTAGAAAAACAAAAGGAGAGTGCTGACAAAGATGTTACTGAAGGTGATAATATTCATGTGAAACCTAAGGAAAATACTAATGCAATCACTAATCGAGTGGAGGATGAATCTAGTGTTATTAGAATTTTAAGATCGCATCAGGTGCTACTGTCACGATCCAAAATCCACTAAGGGTCGTGGTAGCGCCGGACACCTCTGTCATGCCAGCCAACCAACTTATCAATAAATTCCTCTTTTAATACTTTTGAAAATTTAAGGTTTTTCCTTCCATTTTTAATAACTAAAAGTTCACTACTAGAATTCAGATTTAAATAATGTCAGTTAGAACAAATCCGTTGTAAACCCTCCCAGAAACCCCATGTCACAAGTACATGAGCGACTACTGATAAGAGAAATAAAATACAACATCTGCCCGAAAAACAGTGGGCGGAAAGTAAATACAGTACATTGGAAGGAACTACTCTAGCTGCGGTCGCCCCAATGATGCAGCTCTCCTAGTCCCAGCGTCATCCATGCTGCTACACCCAATAGGCTGCTAGAGGTGTATATATACCTGTGCAACAAAAATGCACAGAAGTGTAGTATGAGTACGTAATCAACGTGTACTTAGTGAGTATCCCGCCTAATCTCGAAGGGGTAGAGACGAGATAGCCAACTCTGACACCAACTAGAGGTCAATTAACAATATTCTATAAGTGCGAGAATGATCATGAATTTGTATAAAAGTTCTGATTGTGAAGCCAACAAACAGGTAAACACCTTCAACAATAAATCAGAGGCTTCTAAAGTCCGTTCTTTATTATCTTATCAATTTATGTCAAGCCACATAGGGCCAATTCCACATTTACAAATTTCCAAGCAACAGATAAACATGCGCAAATCACGTCGAGGTCGACGGACCGCTCCAACATAATGTAAATTGTGCACTACCAAGGGTCGAGCGGCACGAACCATAGATGCATCTATTATCACCGAGGCATTCGGCCCGTTCATAATTAAACACATATCCTGCTCGCGAATCATCTATGCGACGCAGGCACACGTAAAGTACATGCTCAATCAGTCAAATAAGAACTTATCGGGGAATATTTATTCAATACAACCAATTCTCCTTTAACAGTTTAAGAAATGAAGTTTAATTTTTTTTAGGAATTTACTTACTAATTCGATGTGAGTGAAGCAATTCAAGCTACCAAGGTATTCACAATTAACCCACATACACATGCTTTTGGGTCCTACCTACCCGGACAATGGCATAATAGTAGCTACACACGGACTCTCGCCACCTCGTACGTACGTAGCCCCCAAAAATAGGAGCACATAATCAATTACTTTACCTATGGGGTAAATTCTCCCTCACAAGATTAGAAAGGAGACCTCGCTCCGAAGACTCATAGCCGGCGCTCCTCATCTTTCCGAAAGCTCGAACCAACGCACAGTGCTCCAAAACTAGCCAATGGTCATATCAATCCATTAATATGCACTCATTTATACTTTACAACCCAATTTATATCAATTTCTAACCCGGAACGAAAAGTTGACAAAAATACCCTCGGGCCCACGTGCCCGGAATTCGAAATTTTTCGAAGATAAACTTTACCCAAGAACTCACGAACTCAAATATATGATTTTCTCTAAATTCCATATCCAAAATCGTGGTCAAAATACAAGAATATAATTTTCTAGGTTTTTCACCAAAACCTCAATTTTTATACTAATTTCCATGCTAAAGTCCATACATAATTGATGTATTTAACTCAAAATAGGTAGGGATAACATACCTTAACATTGACGACAAAAATCTCTTCTTGAAGCTCCCCAAAATCATCCCAAGCCATGAAAAATGTGGTGAGAAATGACCCAAAATCGGGTTTTAAAACATTCTGCCCCAGCTGCTTTCCGCACCTGCGGTTGCCAGACCGCTTCTGCGGTTCCGCAGGTGCGGTCCCCAAACCGCATCTGCGGTCTCCTTCCTAGGCTGCCCTTTCCGCTTCTGCGATGACCCTTCCGCAGATGCGGTCCCGCTTCTGCGGAACTTTGACCGCATCTGCGGTCCTCGAGCCTCAGGTCCAAAACCGCTTCTGCGGTTCCCTTCATCGCCTCTGCGGGGCCGCTTCTGCGGACCCTTTTTTCCGCAGAAGCGGAAATATCAGATACCAGCAAACTCAGCCTTCCCAAAAATTTTATTTTCGATCCGTTAACCTCCCGGAATCCACCCGAGGCCCCCGGGACCCCAATCAATCATACCAACCAATCCCAAAACACATTACGGACCTTCTCGAGGCCTCAAATCACATCAAACAACGGGAAAATCATCGATCGATCTCCAATCCAAAATTTATGAACTTTGAACTTTCCAACTTCTACTTTCGATGTTTAAACCTATCAAATCACGTCCGATTGACTTTAAATTTTGCACACAAATCATATTTGACATTACGGACCTACTCAAACTTCCAGAATTGGATTCCGACATTGATATCAAAAAGTCAACCTCTGGTCAAACTTCTCAAAAACCTTCAAATTTCTATCTTTAGCCAAATGGCTCCCAAAATGACCTACGGACGTCCGAATTCGCTTTCGATCGCGCTCCCAACTCCAGAATCACCATACGGAGCTACTCCCAGTCTCGGAATTCCAAACAGACATTGATAACGCTGAACTGCACTTAAAGCCAAACTTAAGAAATTTCTTCCAAAATGTTAACTTCCACAATGGGCGCCAAAATGCTCCCGGGTTACCCAAAACCCGCACCGGGATACGCCCAAGTCCGAAATCATCATACGAACCTGCTGGAACCTTCAGATCTCGATTCCGAGGTCGTTTACTCAAGAATCCATTCCTAGTTCATTTCTCCAACTTTAAGCTCCCGAAATAAGAATTCTCTTCTCAAATCAACTTTGGACTTCCTGAAATCAAATTCTGACCATGCGTACAAGTCAGAATACATAAAATGAAGCTGTTCATGGCCTCCGATTGCTGAACGGAGCGCTAGTACTCAAAACGACCGGTCGGGTCGTTACATCCCCTCCCACTTAAACATACGTTTGTCCTCGAACGTGCTGAGAACTGCACTGGAGTGGTATGAAATCATTGTTTAGCACCACACACACATTCCCGTGTTACCACAACTCAGTTGAGCACATTAGCTCGATAAGTTTTGAAGATACTCCCTTTTATTCAAGCAAATAAGCCTTAGAGCCCAATTCCAACATCCAGAATTCTATGCCAGGCCTGTTTCTAACATATGATCACCGTATCAATCACTATACGCGGTACTCAAACATGACTGCATAACTCCGCTGAATTCACATTTTGCATCACTTTACTCATAGGACCACAATAATATTTCTGTTTGAATTAATCGAAATTCCACGAATCCGATGCTCCCATTGCACCTCATGACCTACGTAGGTCTTAATCTAACTATTACAATACCGCCACGACAGATAAGATGACGAAATTTATAATCAACTGCCGAGTCAACCAATAATTGAGTCTATACTTCTGACAAGAAACATTACCACATTCTGAACCTAATAATGACTTTTTGTTCCTTAATATACTTCATATAATCAGGTTGCACTGATCGTAATTCCTATAATATCACCTTATCCAGTACAAACTGCTCGGCAATAAGCCACTCCGAATGCGATCACAAGTCTCATATGACGCCACAATGTGCCAATGGCCACCAATCCGAACACAACACAACAGGAAATCAAACTCTGGAAGGAATTACCTAACTCCCGCACTACTACAGACTTTCCTTAGAAAATATGAAGCAGGACATACCAAATTAGCATATAGAAATGTCACGACCCCAATTCCGATCGTGATGGCACCCAACACAAATGCTAGGTAAGCCCGACCATATAACACTCACAACTCAACCACACAACCCATTTTCCAATTTATAGCATTCAATTAACAGTTTAACAAGTCTATTAACAAATAGTTTAGATAGAAACAGTGTGAAACACTGACATAACCAACATCTCCCAAAGACCTAGGGTCATGAGTCTAGAGCCTCTAATAACACAGAGTAATAATTTCCTCAGTAATACTGATGATCTAAAATGCGGAAAGATAAAAGGGATAGGGGAGGAGTCGGGTCCTGCGGACGTCAGGCAGCTACCTCGACAACTCCTGAAACGAACTCTGAAAGCAGCAAATAGCTCAACTATGCTCCCGAGACACCTGAATCTGCACATATGGTGCAGGGAGTAAAGTGAGTACTTCCAACTCAGTGGTACTAAGAGTAAATAATAACTGAGCGGTAAGAAATCACGTAATAACACTCCATCATGCTATATGGGACAATACAACCTTTTTAGGAAAACAGTAAAACCGTGAAAATCCTTTAGAAACATCTAGCTCAGTTTAAAATCTCCTTTGAAAATATTCTTTTTCCAACAGTAGGCATATGAATGCATTATCAGGTAGTGCAAGTCCGCACACAAGTCAGCCCCTCGGGCACAACACTCTATTTAAAAATAACACCAGGGTATCTGGCACACAGTGTAAGAAATAGCATGGATGTCAATGATATGAGAGTGCTGAATGTCATGCCACTTAGTACAAATAGGAATCAATGCGTGAATGCAATGCAATGCACATGACCACTGCGGCGTACAACCTGATCCATTTGGGTACCCGCGCTCACTGTGGGGGTTCAGACTCTAGAGGGGCTCCTACAGCCCAAGCGCAATATCAATATCACACCACTGCGGCGTGCAGCCCGATCCATCCTCAGTCCAGAAATGCACATGCAATACTGCTGCGGTGCGCAACCCGATCTATGCTCAGTCTAGAAATATGCATGTAAGCCACACAGGCACAGCCAAGTTTATCATTTTCAGTTCCAATTATTAGGAATTATAGATTAAGTGTTTAAAGCTTTAGAAATTTACTAATTATTCCGAGACAGTGTTTAACTCAGGACTGATATCAGGAAAACATGCTAAGCATCATGGAAACAGTGATAATAATCCCTAAGGGATCCAAATAATCGGCACGAAGCCCAAAATATGGCAATCGACCCAAATCATGATAGCATCAAGTAGGTTTCAGTCAATCACGTAGTAAAATCAACAACCGGGACGGACCAAGTCACAATCCCCAATGGTGCTCTACCCCACGCTCATGCCTGACATGCAAGTCACCATAATACAGCACTATGATGTGCAAATTCGTGGTTTCAAACCCTCAGGATATCATTTACAAGTATTACTCACCTCGAACCAGTGAAATCTCTAGCTCGCGACGCCTTCGCACCTCAATTCGGCCTCCACGCGCATCGAATCTAACCAAAATCAGAGGGAATGCATTACAATAGGCTAAGGGAACAATACCCAATCGAAAACAATCGAAAACAATCGAAAAATATCAAGAATCTCGAAACTAGCAAAACCCGAGCCTCGGGCCCGCTTCTCGAAAAATTATAAAACTTATATTACCGGATTCCTCGTCTCGCCATGAGTCCATACATACCAAGAACTCCCAAATCCGAGCTCAAATGACCTATCAAAATCCCAATTTGAAATATTAAAACTCAAGCCCTAACTTTACCTCTTTTTAAGGAATTTCAACCAATTTCCATGTTAATTCTACCATAAACTTGAATAATTAGGTCAAGGAACTTACCTCCGTCGATTCTTAGTCAAAACCCTCGAAAATTATCGCCCAAAGCTCTCCAAGATGCTCAACAATGGAGAAAAATAAACCCCAAGTCGCGGATGAAATGTCATTTTAAAACCCTTCTGTCCACAGCAACTTTCGCTTCTGCGGCCACACAACCGCTTCTGCGGTCACCGCTCTTGCGGTCTTTTTCCGCTTCTGCGGGCTTTCACTTAAGGGGCATGACCGCTTCTGCGGTCCAAAACTTGCACCTGCGATACCGCTCCTGTGGTCAAGGCTTCCGCTTATGCGGAACCAGCCCTGAGCTCGAATTCCGCTTCTACGATATCGCTTATGCGGTTGATTCACCGCTTATGCAGACACTGCTGAACACACTCCTTTTCGCACCTGCGGAGCTTCTTCCGCTTCCGCGAAGCCACATCTGCGGTCTCCTTTCCGCAGATATGGAAACACCTGCTGCAACAAAACCAGCAAAACTTTCCACTTCAAATTCTCTCGTTCAACCACCCGAGCTCATCCCGAGGTCCCCGGGACCTCAACCAAAAGCACCAACATAACTCAAAACATCATACGAACTTGTTCCAAACATCAAAACACGTCAAACAACACTAAAACCATCAATTCACATCGGATTCAAGCCTAAGTTTCTTCAAAACTTCCGAAATGCGCATTCTATCAAAAACCCAACCAAACGATGTCCGAATGACCTGAAAATTTGCACACATATCCAAAATCACCCAAAGAAGCTACAGCAACTCTCTGAATTCCATTCCGACCCTCGGATCAAAATCTCACCCATTAACCGGAATTCGCCAAAATTCTAACTTCGCCAATTCAAGCCTAATTCTACACCGAACCTCCAAAATCAATTCCGATCGCACTCCTAAGTCACAAATCATCCCCTGAAGCTAACCAAATCACCAGAATTCACATCCGACCCTTCTAACTATATAGTCAACTTCTGGTTGACTTTTTCCAAAATAAGCTTCTTCTAAGAGGCTATGTGCCTCATTTCCAACTAAAACCAATTCAATTCTATCCGATCAACTCATATACTGATATTGAAACATAGAACAACATAATATGGGGGAAACGGGGCGGTAACTCACGTGATGATAGGCCGAGTCGTCACAAGAAATCTACACTCATCATCATATTGTTGCGGCGCGCAACCTGATCAAAATAATATACCCATGGCGGCGTGCCACCTGATCCAAATAACATGCCCATGGCGGCGTGCCACCTGATCCAAATAACATGCCCATGGCGGCGTGCCACCCGATCCACATATAGATCTCACATAAGGAGATTGCACTTCGAGCTAAATCTGCTCATTACAATATAATATCGAATCTAGGTCACAAGCACGCTAAGTGCATAATGCCATCCCTGAGGGGACATATTGCGCGGTAAGCTACAAAACTCGAGCACAACTGTAAGGCCCTGTAAAATTTTGTGCTTAAAACCTAGTAGCTCGTAGTGCCAAGGTCTGAATATGTGTAAGGGATATGAAGAATCTTGCTCGCCGCGGTTCAGACCCTTTTACTAATTTTGCACTTAAAAATCAAAAGAATCGATTTTTCCAGAAAATTATCATTCTGCGGTCCAGAATGTGATCGCAGATAAGCTATGCAGACCGCATTTCTGCCGCAGAGCGAAGCAGAAGGGTTGTCAAAATTGAATTTGAAAATGCGGTCCATTATGTGATCGCATAATCAATATGCGGACCGCATAATCGTCGCATAAGTTCCTCAGGGATTTGTGGAGGTCAATTCTGCGGCGCATTATGCGACCGCAGAACAAAAATGCGGACCGCATTTCTGTCGCAAAACCAGGCAGATAAATTAGATTTTTGGAGCACTTCTGCGGTCCATTATGCGGACCGCAGAGTGCGACCGCAGACCCGACTCGGCTCTAGATTTTCTAATTTTTCATCCCGATCTCTTCTTCAATAAAATGACCCAACACTTCATTTTTACACATTTTTTGGGTAAAACTAGAGAGAAGGAAGAGAGGGTTCTTGAGAGAGAGAGTCTCATCCTCTTCAACTGATTTTCCAAAGTCATCCAAGCCTGGAAAATTCCAACTACTTGTCTTCATCTCCACTCTTGCAGGTAGAATCCCCAACCCTTTTTCATTGATTTTAAACTTTTAAATAAAAGGGGGAATTCTCATGAACTTATCCTTGAAAATGGAAGTTTAAATACACATGCATGTTCTTTAAAACCTAAAATCTAGTAGGAGGGATTGGGTAGGAGTAAAGAAGTATTCAAAGAGGGGTTGATAACCTAAATGAGTTTGACTAGCAATTGTGAACTTCAATTCTAAGTTATGTGTATTAATTCATGTACTATATTGACGTTGCTAGATTATTTTGGTGAATTGGAAGTAGGAATTAGAAAGAAATCCAGCTTCAGGTATGCATGGCTTAATTCATGTACTATATTGACGTTACTAGATTATTTTGGTGAATTGGAAGTAGGAATTAGAAAGGAATCCAGCTTCAGGTATGTATGGCTAACCTTAACCTTTGTAAAATCACCTTGTTTGGTGTTCAAATACTTGGTATGTGATGTCTCCATGAATTAGTTGTGAAGTTAAACTCTTGTGAACAGGATGTGTTTACTTGTGTGAACTATTTGTGAATTCATGTACATATTGTGCCTTATGCGTTGTTGGTTAAGACATCCGATATGATTGTGCAAGTAAATGGCAATAAACTAAGTTGTGATTGTGAATGTGTTATGCGGCAAGGACTGTGGAACGTATGATAGAGAGGAATCGTAATTGGTGAAATTGAAATAACTGTGATAACACCCCTTGTGGATAGTCGCGGAAAAACTTGTTGTGGTTATCCTTGTGAATTATTATTGTTGTTGTTCTATGTGAATTATTGTTGTGGTTGTGTTATTTGTGAATTGTGACTTGTTCAGTGGAATCGGGTTGCGCGCCGCAACACGAAGTAATAAGGTGGGGGTTGTGGTGATAAGGGTGGCCGAGGTAATAAGGGTGGACGAGGTAATAAGGTGAAAAGTGATCGATATCACTATTGAAATGAAATATGAGAACATTGTGAAATTGAGAATGTGGAAATGATGATGGGGAAATGAGAGTTTGTTAACTTGTTTGCCTTGATTGTCTTCCTTGTGTGTACTCAATTGTTTCTTCCTTCTATTGTTTATTACTTGTGTATGGCTTGAGGTTACTCAGGGTAAGGTTTGTTATACATACCAGTACAATTCAAATGTACTAATGTCCCTTTTGCCGGGGGTGCTACATTCGTGTTATGATTGTAGGTGGATCCGCAGCAGGTACTCCAGTCCACCGATCGTAGCTCCCCCTTCATCTTCCATCAGCTTTTTGGTGAGCCCCACTCCTCCCAGGGCCCTGCGTGGCTCAGGCCGTGTGTGTCCGGAGTTTTATTTTGATTTTGTGTAAGGTATAGCTGGAGTCTTGTTGCCGGCATTTCTGTATCATTCTTCAGTTATATTTAGAGGCTCCGTAGACTTGTGGGTAGTGTCGGGCATGGAAATTTAAAAGAGAAATACTGATGTTTGGCAATAATGTATAAAACTTGTAATTCCTTTATTATGACAAATGAAGTTGCTAATGAAAACGAAATAGAAATCGTTATTGATATGTTTATAGAATTTGGTTAACGGAGTCCATCTCCTATTTATTCGTGAGTTAGTTTGGGTAGGATGAGACCTAACAGGCTTGCTCAGTCGGGTTTACTTGGTTGAGCGCCGGTCACGCTTCTCGGATTTTGGGGCGTGACAACAACTGAGGTGCAGTACAAGATCTGAATCTCAAGAGCCATTTGCTCATAATACGACATTCCCACGTGGGTCCTCAACACATACACAATTTCTCAGGCCGTCTCACAACTCACATGGCGCAATGTATCACTTCATGAAATATCTGACAACGAGATGACACCCTGACCACTCTATAAGGAGCGCATTACTGAAATGAACACAACTGGCCTGTCATAGAGCCCACATTCACATTTAAACCCATCCACCGACCTCAAGTCGATCCTGATCACATCAAATTAAGTCAATAACCTTTCAAAGGTCCATACTAATTTCTTTCTTCTCATAACACACAAGAACAACCGTCATAACAGGAGCAAACCTCCTCGGTTCATAACCCAATAAACAAGGTGCCCTCCAGGCATAAATGCTCAAAGCAATGATATTACCCAAATTCCTCATACTTGATTTAAATCTTTAGTCAAACAAGTGGCTACATGCCACACCGGTACCATCTTCCCGTGGAACACGTTCCCACAATCTTCCATAACAATTAGTTGGGTCTTACCTCCAACCCACCGACTGCACTAACGCTGATAAGGAAATTAAAATCATTAACCATGATACAAGCCCTCGTTAAAAAACACCAATCTCAGGTGACACTGAAGACAACCCCGACTTACTTTAATCATTCAACCCTTTCCTTGCTCATCCGAGCCCGTGACATCGTTGCAACACTGAACTACAACCTTGATCCTCACTTCGTATTTCCATGCTACTCACTGCACCCAACGTGCCAAAATACGATAGAACACGATTTTTCATTATAACTCCGAAATCATTAATATTTTAACACTTCATCACGAACTTTTCACTTAACTCACTTCGGGAGAACCATAGCAACACACAGGTAGTTTCCTATAGCCGTAAGACATGCAAATCTCTAAATAGTGGTCCAAGCCACCCTAGCCCTTCCAGAATCCGCCTCCACTTAACAAGCCATAACAGAAGAATGCTTCTGAATAACATCAATTACGGTGGCCGACAACCTCACACGTACCGCCATAAATCACACGCATAACTCGATCACGCTGAACGAACTGATCACAGACCCTGACACGCCAAATTCAATTATGGCTAATAAATCCCTTTCCCTCCAACTTATTCTTGATTGCTTTGGAAATAATACTAATTCTCTTTAATGCATAACGTACTCCCTCTACACTCACCCCGAGTGACCTTGAATTGCGAGACCATGCTGTCTCAAATCTCACGAATTATTTCACATTTCTCAAATGCTACACCACAAGGTAACACATCATAGAACATTCTGGGCACCTTCTCATAAGCTGCTACAAAGCTTGATTCTTAGTTGTACTTATAGGCTTGAAATCATTAGGTACCACACTTCATCTTTTGAGTTCCACTAGGACCGTTGCTGAGAGCCACCCGCTCTGACTTGGTTCCAAATATAATTCACTCCGCTCAATTTACTACTTATGGCCCTTTTCTCGTAGCTGAATTAACCCATCAATATGCTAATAACTAGAGATCACGTAAGTAGTTAATCATACAGCCCAACCATAAGTGGTGAGACTCTCCCACTTAGCTTGAAGCCATCATTTCACCATTCCTGAGTTCGCTCGACCTTTTTACCCCTTATTGACATAACCTCCCATCATAAGTTATCAAAATTTCTCGAAATCTTCCTGTAAATCCCCATCTTTCATATTCTGAATCATCAACCACATTCGTACGACCGATCCCTTTGTTGAACAACCAACATAATTCTTTGCAGAAGCTTTGCCAACCACGCGACCTTTAACCTGATCACGGGAATTAACCCACCTAGGGGAATCACCTCCCGATATCTTCCCACGCTGCTGCACGAGGTACATTCATTACGACACCAGTAAGCCATCTTGAGTCCGAGCTCACCTTCTAGTTGCACAAGTCCATTTGCCTCTCGCGGACATCAATTAAATGTGCGGCAACATCATTCCAAATTCAGGGTTATGCTGCACCCTCCTCCATTTCAAGCAGCTTCTTTCCGCCATATCAATCTTCTGCCACATAATAGCCCATACTTCACATCATACCCGCAGGCTTCAATCACCAATCATTAAAATCCCCAATTCGATCCAAACTCGCTTTAAGGCACGTAGTCATCCCACTACCAAGCCCATATGCAACCCTCGCCACTCTCCCACTTTGGCGGAACTCATCTCCTTAATCGATCACTCGACATTGCTCCTCATACTTGGCCTTCAAGAAGTTTTAAACACCACCTGACACTTCCCACATGTCCTCCCTCATACTTTGCTGCTCAATTGTTTCCTTAAATGAAATCTATCTTCGTGGCACTTGAACCCACAATAGCTGCTAATCTTTAAGCCTTTCCAAAGGTCATTTTTTTATCGATCCGTCAACATTAGAAATTCTGATTCGATCTTAAACCACCACACCATGCGACAACTGACAGTCGTATCTCCAATACTATTTCACACTATCCTGCCATAAAGGCAAATTGTAGCAGATTATAACATCGACGAACTTGGTACGTTCCAATAGGACCATGACACCCCATTATAGAAGAAAAGCTCCACCACACTTGCAAATGCTAAGTCTCATTACTTTCACTAGCCCACATCTGACCATTCTTAGTCCGACTGCCTTTTCCCCTGCCGGAAATAAAATACTGAATCCCTTGATTACACGCTGAGTAAACCTCCCTTCAATTCATTCACTGCCCCGACTCGTGGGCAAACACCCTACTATCACAACAACACTGCGGAATAGTTATTCATAAGCATCATGGCAACCTGTGCCTATCCTCAAGGCTCTTAGAAGTTCTGTTACTGAGCTAAAAAAATTGAATATCCCTCCAAAGCGTGACTATAATAGTCCAATCAACTATACCGGGAAAATTATCCTGCACCACATTTGTAGTGCCATTACAATCCTTCAATTTTCGATTTATAACAAGCGCTCGCGTTGCGTAAGATTGAGTGGAAAGGAATCAAAGGCATAAGACTCAAAGGAATAGAACCGCACGATAACAAAATCAAGAAGGGAAGTACTCCTAACAGTCCTACAGCCTCCCGAGGAAAAGTACAGACGTCACCGTACCGATCCGCGAGACTCTACTAGACTTGCTCATGACTCATGAGACCGACGGGAACCTAGTGCTCTGATACCATGTTGTCACGACCCAAAATCCACTAAGGGTCGTGGTGGCGCCGGACACCTCTGTTAGGCCAGCCAACCAACTTATCAATAAATTCCTATTTTAATAATTTTGAAAATTTAAGGTTTTTCCTTCCATTTTAATAACTAAAAGTTCACTACTAGAATCCAGATTTAAATAATGACAGTTAGAACAAATCCGTTGTAAACCCTCCCAGAAACCTGGTGTCACAAGTACATGAGCGACTACTGATAAGAGAAATAAAATACAACATCTGCCCGGAATACAGTGGGCGGAAAGTAAATACAGTACATTGGAAGGAACTACTCTAGCTGCGGTCACCCTAATGATGCAGCTCTCCTAGTCCCAGCGTGATCCATGCTCCTACACCCAATAGGCTGCTAGAGGTGTATATATACCTGTGCAACAAAAATGCACAGAAGTGTAGTATTAGTACGTAATCAACGTGTACTCAGTGAGTATCCCGCCTAATCCCGAAGGGTTAGAGACGAGATAGCCAACTCCGACACCCACTAGAGGTCAATTAACAATATTCTATAAGTGCGAGAATGATCATGGATTTGTATAAAAGTTCTGATTGTGAAGCTAGCAAACAGGTAAACACCTTCAATAATAAATCAGAGGCTTCTAAAGTCCGTTCTTTATTATCTTATCAATTTATGTCAAGCCACATAGGGCCAATTCCACATTTACAAATTTTCAAGTAACAGATAAACATGCGCAAATTACGCCGAGGTCGATGGCCCACTCCAACATAATGTAAATTGTGCACTGCCGAGGGTCGAACGACACGAACCATAGATGCATCTATTATCACCGAGGCGTTCGGCCCGTTCCATAATTAAACACATATCCTGCTCGCGAATCATCTATGTGACGCAGGCACACGTAAAGCACATGCTCAATCAGTCAAATAAGAACTTATCGGGGAATATTTATTCAATACAACCAATTCTCCTTTAACAATTTAAGAAATGAAGTTTAATTCTTTTTAGGAATTTGCTTTCTAATTCGATGTGAGTGAAGCAATTCAAGCTACCAAGGTGTTCACAATTAACCCACATACACATGCTTTTGGGTCCTAACTACCCGGATAATGGCATAATAGTAGCTACACACGGACTCTCGTCACCTCGTGCGTACGTAGCCCCCAAAAATAGGAGCACATAATCAATTACTTCACCTATGGGGTAAATTCCCCCTCACAAGATTAGAAAGGAGACTCACCTCGCTCCGAAGACTCATAGCTGACGCTCCTCATCGTTCCGAAAGCTCGAACCAACGCACAATGCTCCAAAACTAGCCAACGGTCATACCAATCCATTAATATGCACTCATTTATACTTTACAACCCAATTTATATCAATTTCTATCCCCGAACGAAAAGTTGACAAAAATGCCCTCGGGCCCTCGTGCCCGGAATTCGAAATTTTTCGAAGATAAACTTTACCCAAGAACTCACGAACTCAAATATATGATTTTCTCTAAATTCCATATCCAAAATCGAGGTCAAAATCCAAGAATATAATTTTCTAGGTTTTCCACCCAAACCTCAATTTTTATACTAATTTCCATACTAAAATCCATACATAATTGATGTATTTAACTCAAAGTAGGTAGGGATAACATACCTTAACATTGATGACAAAAATCTCTTCTTGAAGCTCCCCAAAATCGTCCCAAGCCATGAAAAATTTGGTGAGAAATTGGATTTTAAAACATTCTGCCCCAGTCGCTTTCCGCACCTGCGGTTGCCAGACCGCTTCTACGGTTACACAGGTGTGGTCCCCAAACCGCATCTGCGGTCTCCTTCCTAGGCTTCCCTTTCCGCTTCTGCGACGACCCTTCCGCAGATGCGGTCCTGCTTCTGCGGAACTTTGACCGCATCTGCGGTTCTCGATCCTCAGGTCCAAAACTGCTTCTGCGGTTCACTTCATTGCCTCTATGGGGCCGCTTCTGCGGTCCCTTTTTTTCGCAGAAGCGGAAATATCAGATGCCAGCAAACTCAGCCTTCCCAAAAATTCTATTTTCGATCCGTTAACCTCCCGGAATCCACCCGAGGCCCCCGGGACCCCAACCAATCATACCAACCAATCCCAAAACACATTATGGACATGCTCGAGGCCTCAAATCACTTCAAACAACTGTAAAATCATCGATCGATCTCCAATCCAAACTTTATGAACTTTGAACTTTCCAACTTCTACTTCCGATGTTTAAATCTATCAAATCACGTCCGATTGACTTCAAATTTTGCACACAAATCATATTTGACATTACGGATCTACTCAAACTTTCGGAATTGGATTCAAACCCCGATATCAAAAAGTCAACCTCTGGTCAAACTTCTCAAAAACCTTCAAATTTCTATCTTTAGCCAAATGGCTCCCAAAATGACATACGAACCTCCGAATTCACTTCCGATCACGCTCCCAACTCCAGAATCACCATATGGAGCTATTCCTAGTCTCGAAATCCCAAACAGACATCGATAACGTTGAACTGCACTTCAAGCCAAATTTAAGAAATTTCTTCCAAAATGTTAACTTCCACAATGGGCGCCAAAACGCTCCTGGGTTACCCAAAACCCGCACCGGGCATACACCCAAGTCCGAAATTATCATACGAACCTGCTGGAACCTTCAGATCCCGATTCTGAGGTCGTTTACTCAAGAATCCAGTCCTAGTTCATTTCTCCAACTTTAAGCTCTCGAAATAAGAATTCTCTTCTCAAATCAACTCTCGACTTCCCGAAATCAAATTCCGACCATGCGTACAAGTCATAATACCTGAAATGAAATTGTTCATGGCCTCCGACTGCTGAACGGAACGCTAGTACTCAAAACGACCAGTCGGGTCGTTACAACTACTGTTGATCCTAATGCTCCCGTGATTACTAATATTGTGAAACATCAGAGGTGACTTATGATCAACAACAGCTGGTGCAGTTGCTGCCTAAGGAAGTTGAATCCATCACTACTGCTGTAGTAGCTGATGTTTTGAATCCTGCAGCACCTGGGAATGGTAATGCAATAAGTGTTACTAATCCTAAATCGAAAGGGACTGGAGGTGATGAATTAATGCTTGTGAAGGTTTAGGATAACCTACACGCGATGTTCCTGCTTCTATAGCCTTAGCGAGAATTTACAATGGTATAAATCCAGTTGTACAAGCTAGGTAGATGTGTAACAATCATGATAAATTTGGACAAACTCCTACAACAGCAGGATATGTTGGTGTTACTGGAGGGATTAAGGATGATAAGAGTGAGAGAAAAGCAGCTCGACAAGCTATAAATTCCAGGACGGGACATGTTTGTGATGCTTCAAGCAAATCTTGCAGCTAAAGATCATGTGGTTGCTGGCGTTACTACAGGTTCTGTTGCTGGACAAAAATCTACAAAAGTTGGGCATCAAAATCTATGGGCTCGGTGCAGCAACAAGTTGGAAAAGCTGGTGATCGAGCTCTTACACCTGTAATACCAACTACACGACAACAACATGCTACTTCCCAGGTTGGGAAACTAGATGGTGTGACAGCTGTTAATTCATGTGCACAAAATAATGCAGCTACTACTCCTGAAGTTGGTGTGCAAACTAGGGACAAATGGGCAATAGTGATGAGGTTTCCTACTAAGCGAAATGTTGCTCCAGGTGTGAAGAATCAACAACAGAATATGAGCGTTCCAACTGCTCGACAAACCGCGTCAAAGGATGTCACAAGTCCAAATAGTTTTGAAGCACTAGTAGAAGAGGTGAACGTTGGTATGAACTCTCTAACAGCCAAGGACACTAGATTTATGCAGCAAATTACACCATGTATTAGCAGTAGCAAACATGATCAGTCAAGTAAAAATCTTTCTAAGAAGTTGGGTGTTTGACGAATTGCCTTGGAGAATAATTTGGTTGAGAACGTGGGGGATGATCAAGTAGTGCGGCATAAGTTGCATTTTTCCATCCCAGAAGTTGAAAGAATTATCAAAGAAACTCAGATTTCCATAATGATGAATGCTAATCCTACGATCAACTAACATGTTTTATATATACTCGTTTATCTCATTCTTCTATTCTATCTATTCTCAGTTGTTCGACACTACTATGTTTTTTCCAGATTTCACTTTGAATAGATATTTTTAGTGTTTAATTATAAGTAAAAGATTATTCTGATCCTTTCAGACCTTCACGCGAACAAACTAACAAGTTTCAAAATATTCTGCGAACCTTTTAGCTGCTAAAACTCCTCTTTGTAATAAGGTAAAAATCAGTAATAAGCTTAATAATGCACTAAATTACCAACTAACAATAGAGTAAAAATAGTATATATATCATACTCGGGCAAAAAATTTGAACATGGTTGAATTCATATCTCGACTACTGGCATTCAACTAAAACATCAATATGCATCAACGACGCTTAGAAAATTTCTGAAAAATTACAAAAATAACAGTAGCCTTAGAAAACAGAGGAACCAATTCAAAAACAATATAGTAACAGATGAGGAATCAATTCCCAAAAGGCCATAGTTGAATGTCAAAAATCAAAAATCAAAGATTGGTACCTGGTAAGCAGAATTTTTTGCCGATTAAGACAAGAAATTGAAGGAGACCAACGTTTTCCGCAATAATTCTTGAAACCTACACGAAAATAGAAGTTGAAGGCGAATGAGAGGGAGAAGATTGACAGCGAAGATTGAGAATAATCGAGCAATATCAACCAAAATTATATGTAATTTGATTAAGAACGACCTAGGATGGCGGAGACCGTGGCAGGACGGAGGCTTTTGCAGCGATACTGTTAACGCGTAGGTTTTCCTAGCATCTTTCTTCTGTATCGTTTCCTAGCATTGTTCTTAGTTTTAACTAGTATTTGTACCCGCGCATTGCGCGACGAATATTAAACATAATCTTTTAATAAAAAATGTTACTTAAAAAATACAGTAGACAAAAGGAGCATACAAATGCTATTATTTTGTGAACATGTAAATGAACGTGATATTCATACATTAAAATCATAAGGAAACATATATCCATTAGAAAACAGCTAGTGAAGAAAGCATTCGAATGTGAATGCAAACTTAGATGATTGGCCATATTCTAATTCTCACAGAAATGTATTAGCACCGTTTGAGAGAGGTCACTACTACACGATATATTAGTACATGTTAACAAAGTTCCTCTTAAAGACACAAAACATGATTTTTCTTTGACCCGGTTTCATA
>MU692234.1:2882-24136 GCA_026770625.1 Nicotiana glauca
AGATGAAGGATCTGGGCGAGGCAAAGAAAATTCTTGGCGTGGAGATAATAAGAGATAGACATTCAAAGAAACTCTGTTTATCTCAGAAAGAATATTTGAAGAGAGTACTACAACGTTTTGGTATAGATGACAAGACTAAGCCAGTTAGTACTCCACTTGCTCCCGATTTTAAGCTAAGTACTACTATTTCACCAAAAGATGAAGCTGAACGAGAGTATATGTCAAAGGTATCATACGCAAATGCTATTGGTAGCTTGATGTATGCAATGGTTTGCACAAGGCCTGGCATTTCACAAGCTGTTGGAGTTATTAGCAGATATATGCACAATCCAGGGAAGGAGCTTTGGCAAGCTATGAAGTGGATTCTACGGTATATTCATAATATTGTAGATGTCGGGTTAGTTTTTGAGCAGGAAGACAATTAGTTTGTAGTTGGATATTGTGACTCAGATTTTGCGGGTGATCTGGACAAACGAAGATCAACTACTGGTTATGTGTTTACTTTTGCAAAGGCACCAGTTATTTGGAAGTCTACTTTACAGTCAACAGTTGCTTTGTCTACGACAGAAGCAGAGTACATGGCTATTATAGAGGCTGTGAAAGAGGCAATTTGGCTTCAAGGATTGCTAAAGGAGGTTAGTGTTGAACAAAAAGGTATCACAGTTTTTTATGATAGTCAAAGTGTTATTCAATTAGCGAAGAACCAAGTTTATCATGCAAGGACGAAGCACATTGATGTTCGGTATCATTTTGTACGAGAAATCATAGAAGAAGGTGGAGTTACGGTGAAGAAAATTCATACTACGGAGAATCCTGTTGATATGCTGACAAAGGTGGTGACTGCGGTCAAGTATCAACATTGTTTGAATTTGATCAACATTGTTGAACACTGAAGATTGAAGATGAAGACACAACCAAAATTTGTTATAGAGAGAAAATTGAAGATGTGAAATTTTTGCCAAGGTGGAGATTTGTTGAAATGTCAAAAATAGCAGCCTCCACAACGGTAGTTCAATTGAGTTTGGGGGGATTTCCCCCTATAAAAAAGACCTAATGTTTAGGATTTAAATACAACTCTCATTTGCCTTCTTATCTTCTTAAGGCATTTGTATCTTCTCTTTAGTATTATTTCACTTGTAGATTGGAGTGGAATAAAATATTGGTTGTGTCCGAGGAGTAGGCAAAATTAGCCGAACCTCATAAATTCTGGTGTTCCTTTTATTATTGCTTTATTGTCTTATTTATTATTTGGTGGCTGTCATATTTTTTTGGTATAGTAGTTGTGACTCATTCACACTATATACATTTGGCTTCCGCAATTCCTTCATGGTGGAACTACGATCCACCATGAATTTTAACCAAACCCCTCAACATCATAGGAGGTGAAAGCATGAGCGGATGGATTAAACAAAACAAAAAAAGATAAAGTGGAATCCCATAATAAGTAATATTGGTGATCAGCGACGACATCAAATCTATTATTGAATTCTCTCAAGAAGAAAAGAAAAAGGAGACAGAGAAAAGAGAAGAGAAGCACAGTGATTCAAAGAAGAAAATATAGGGCAAAAAATGAAAATAGAAAGAGTGTGACAAAGAGGTAAATCTGTGGAATTTGATTTCCACATTAAAAGGCTACAATCAAGGATACTTATTTGTATATAACTAGTAAATTATATATCAAGAATCAGAGAGAAAGAAACAACAACACTTTCCAAGGCCTTACCAGAGATCTACAATCTCAACCCACCCGTACTTCTGTACTGCATTCGTATACTATAATATTCTAACAGCGTGAATTTTCAGTTGCACTACTCAAGGGATTCTTGACGAAAACTAATACTATTAAGCTTCTTATTTATACTTTTATTTGTTATCTTCTACAAAAGATTGTCCAAAACACCACAAAATAATACATTTTCCTAAGAAGTTCTGAGGTGGTACAATTAATTATTGCGTCCTCCTTATACATGGGATAAGATACATATTATAAAAACTACATTTATTACAAATCGGCAAAACCTGAAACATCACAAAGATTATACAATAGTGAGGTTGACAATGGAATTAAAAAAACATGATGCCATTAAATTATTCGCGAGAAGGTTGATAAGGAGTGGCCATTAAGTAAAGGTCACCTTTTCTAGCAATTGTTATTCCAGCTAATTCAGTCAAGTCCAAGTCTCTTGGCTTCATTCCGCTCGGGAGTTTCCAATCGAAGTGATATAGCAATTGAGCCAATGGCAAGTAAAGATTAGCTAAACCAAATGACATTCCAGGACATATTCTCCGTCCACCGCCAAAGGGAAGAAACTCAAAATTTTTACCAAAAAAATCCACAGAGCATTGCTCAAATCTTTCTGGCTTAAAGCTTTCTGCGTCATCCCAATATTTCGGATCTCTTCCCAATGCCCAAACATTAACCATAACTTTGGTCTTCGCTGGAATAGTGTAGCCGTTAATATCTGTATCTTCCCTACATTCTCTTGGGACCAAAAGTGGAGACGGTGGATGAAGTCTCAAAGTTTCTTTAATAACTAACTTTAAGTATTTCAGCTCCTCCGCATCATTTTCATCAAATGTTACTTTGTTTTTAAAAGCTTCTCTCACTTCTGCTTGAGCTTTGGTGAATACACTTGGATTCTTCATCATTTCAGCCATAGCCCATACAGTTGTTGTTGATGAAGTCTCTGTTCCGGCAGCAAACATGTCCTACAAATTAATAATGGCTAAGTTACAACATTAAATTATTTTTTAATAAGAAATTCTTTTTCTTGGTAAAAAATTTATAAAAAAAAAATCGCTATGGAAATGGATATGGGAGAGTAAGAAAAAGCATAGGATTATAATCTTCAATAGTACTTACAACAATAACAGCTTTGATTTTGTCGTTGGTGATGGGAAATTGAAGACTTGTATCATTCATAAGTCGTAGTAGGACATCAATTAAATCTTCACCTCCCAATGCTCCATTAGTTTTCCCAGTTGCAAGATTTTTCTTGTGCTCGTTGATGACATCCTCAACAATGGCATCTACCTTAAGGTGGGCATTCAGAAGTTTACGCTTCATTCCACTAAGAACATGAAGAAACGTGTATGAAGGGAAGATATCGGCCACATCAAAGCCTTCTGCTAACCCTATTACTTCTCTAATCTTTTTGGCAAATACGTCTTGCCCCTTGAGTACTTGCCCAAATGCTGATCTACACGTCATGGAGCTCGCGAACCAAATGATCCTTTGCGTAAAATTAACTAGCTCACCTGAAGAAGAATCTGACCGGATAGTGTCAATGAGACGAACGACTTCATCACGTCTGATCGAGCTGAACGACCGAACATTCTTTGCATTGAGAAGTTCCATGACACAAATTTTACGCATTTGTCTCCAGTGATCGCCATAAGGGCTAAAGGCGATATCAGACTGGTTATAACAAATAATGTCCATGGCCAAAATTTTAGGCCTAGATGCAAAAACTACGTCATGAGTTTTTAGCACTTCTTTTGCCATCTCCCTAGAAGTAACCACAACTGCAGAAATTTCACCAAACTGAAGGTGCATAATTGGTCCATATTTTTTGGCTAAATCCCTAAGGATATGGTGTGGTTCTCCACCAAGCATATGAAGCATACTTCCTAGTATTGGTATTTTCCATGGACCTGGTGGCAAATTTTGGGTTTGGCTATTGGAGTTGTTCCATTTCATTAACAAAAAGAGGAAAGATAGAAATAGGAAAATGGAAACCAAGCTGAAGAATTCCATTTTGGGAGATAAAAGGAGGATTATTTGGTTCGATGATATAATTCAAAGGTCAGTTGTGTGTTGTCTTTTATAGGCTTTTGTTTTGGCCAGAATGGGATATGCAAATAAAAATATAATGGCGTCGTATTTTTCTGCAACTTTTGTTTGTCAACATCTGGTCAAAGCAGACTTTGTTTACTTAACTGTTGAACTTTCTTCAGAGTCAAAACAATTCAGCTGACTCAAAGAACCGCAATGATGTAAACAAATAAATTGTGTGTACAAATTATTGTGAAGCCAAAATATGAATATTTTTGTCACTATGCGGGGGAAATTCTCTAATAATCTCCGAAGTTTTGGTTGCAAAATAGATAAAAATAATAATTATCCTTTAACATAATTCACCAAAAATGGGTTGGACAACTAAATTTTAAAAAATAGGTAAAATATGGATAAGGTCCATATTATCCACTTAAAAAATAGATAACCTATGAGTTTAATATTTACATTTGCAAAGATATTTTTAAAGAAGCTATAAATAATATAAATATCCATATTACCTGCCGGTTAAATTATTTTTTATCCGTATTAAGTATATATGGGTTGTATTACCTATTTTTGACCCGTCTATATCCAACCTGCCCCGCTCATTTGCCATCCGTACTCGGAAACATGGCCAAGAAAGACTCTTAACTAAGGCGGCTACACATTTGACGTTTATAATAAAGAGTAGTTACTAGGAAAGTATAAACATTATTTTTCAGACGTATGATGTCCCACAATACAAATATTTTTATGTAAGAAAACTTAAAGAAATACTCCTAGTGTATTGGATCAATTGAGACGCCAAGGAAGAAATCAAAAATGATTGGTATATAGTCAAGTAAGGCAACTGAAATGAAGAAATTTAGTACTTTAAAATCAATTAAATTTTGGTCACACACACACATATAAATATATTAAACCAAATAAAAATTCACTTATAAATCCTTTCTTTATTTAAATTGTGTAAAGTAATGATAACTTTTTTCTTATGTGTATTGGATAAAGTGTATATAAATGTGTTAAAAATCTACTAATAAAATTTTAGATCTAATTTTAAGTCTTCAAAAATGAAAAATTTCTATAATATGTAAACTAAACTTACATATGAAAATCTATACCTATATCTATCTATATTTATTATAAAAGCAGAAATAATTTATGTTAAATGTTGAACGACTAAAATATCCCTAATTAAAATATTAATTTACTTTTATGCCCTTAAATATTTGTTTGATATAAGGATCTAACTGTAAATTATCCAATAATATAATTATTTTCCGATTTATTTAAACTATACATATGCCCACCCTACAAAGTAGCTAGATGGTGACTTCGTCTTACCCACCTAATGTTGATACAACGGTGCATGGTAATTTTAAACAACCAAAATGTATGAAATCCAGCTCAATCTCCTAATAAGGATGGATAAACCAAGCAACCTGCACTATACACATACAAAACCCCAAAAGAAAGTATGATGTGAACAACCTTGGTTACTAAAATTATAGATGGAGGGCGTCATATTGATCGGAGTCGTGGAGGATCGGTCAAAGAAATAACATATATCATTTTTGTTCTTTTGTCATCGGATTTTAGCTCGTATTTGATTTGAGCCCGGACAAAAGCGGATTCACTTAACTTTAGAAAAATTCAATATTAAACTTATTGTATTGTTAAAATTATAATTCGGATTTAATATTTATTAAGATTTTAGTAAATTTTTACATATACATCTATATTTTGTGTCGAAAGTTATGGGTTCAAATAAATTCGTAATCGGTAGCTAGGCTACATCCACCCCTGAGTCTGGACCAAATTTCTGTTAAATTTTACGGACGAATTATTCAAATAGTCATTTTTAGGACAGCGAGAATAGTCGATATTTGTAAAGTTTTTAAAGTTCAACTGTCTCAAAATACTTAGATTAAAAAGACACGTCCATACTTTTATTTTTAAAAAACTATTGTTTATAATTACACGAAATTATTGTCACCTTAAGCACCACAAATACTCGTGCTCAAACCTGGACGTGAGGAGCTATATAAACAATACAGGATGTGTGCATGAAATAACATGTAGAGTTGAAATTGGAGTCCGCTCTTTGTATTTGTTTAGTTTTGCACATCAATATTCACATAAATATAAATATTTATTATGTGCAGGCTTGCTATTTGTTTTTCCAAATTGTATGGAACTTAGATTTATTGCATAAATTCATGTAGAAAAATAACAAGCCAACTATTTCTATAAAAGAAAGCATTGTTCCACATAATTATCATAAACATTTTAGGTAATATTGCAAGAAATTAAAGAAGTCATAATTTTGATGTAACTCATTAAACCATTAATGACATGATCTACTACTAATTATCCACTAAAAATTAAATTTTGTAACCACCAAACATGTTCTATAATTTTATTATCCACTACCTTATTATTTATTTTATGGAAGAGATTTTACACCTAAAAATAGTGGTATTCTTCCTTGTGTTGTAGATAGAAAAATATGGTAGTGTGTATGGAAAAAGTGAACTTGGTGCGGTGAAAAAGAGAGTTAAGAGAAGGAGAAAATCTAAGTCTCCAACTAATTCTCTACAAAAGAGAATATATATTATTTTTGTTGAAGGAAGATGTTCATTTTGGTAAAGATTTGGACTTAACAACTTGTCCAGAGTTTGTTCGAGTCATATGATGTTGTCGTGCTGTTGTATCCTAGAGGGACAAGTCAAGAGTATTACTGCTGGACCGGTGAAGAAGCTACTACAGTGGGCTTGAATCTCTTTAAAAGAAACGAGATATTCGGGCCTCAACCTGAAGATATTTTATTTTCTTCATTTTACTTTTCAACTGTAATTACTTGTAATTTCACCGACATAAACTTTAATAGGGCTGTTCTTTTAGATAAAATAATAGTACATAAGTTAGTTTAGTTAATTAATTAATTCTTGAGTGGTGTGATTGGACATTTCCTGGAGTTAGTAAAAATGTTGTCAACATACTCTCCTGTTTTTAGGGTCAACAATCTTTGGAGTCCAAATAATAAGTTGTCAAATTCCATGCATAGTTTTGGGGACAAATAGAATTTACTCTATTTTAGTTGCTAATAATATCCCTAGAAAATCCATTGAAACCTTTACTGAAGCATATAATTGGTGCTATAATTAAATATTTGATTATATTTTAATGGAATATTGTCATTTATCTGCCGTTAATTTTTATTTTTAAAGGTTGGAATTTACTTCTAATATTTCTCATTTTTAATGAGAGTGTTAGAAGATTTTGTAGAAGTAGAAAAAAATTAACTCACATAAGAAAACTACTACAAGAAAAAGAATCTTAGATAATGAGCAGCTAGAAGGGATTAAATACTTTAATTATGGTTAGGGCTTTATTTTAGTTAATTAAATCTCGTCAATTAATTTTTAATCACGACAAATGTCTCTAATCCAAATAAGAACTTGAAGAATGGAGAGACTAAGAAATGGAGAGGAGTTGATACTCTTAACTAAGGCGACTAGATATTTGACGTTTATAATAAAGAGTAGTTACTAGGAAAGAACATTATTTTCCATACGTACGATGTCCCACAACACAAAATCCTAATATATTGGATTCACTGAGACGCCAATGAAGAAATCAAAAGGCTGCTCATGATTGGTATATAGTGGCAACTGAAATGAAGAAATAAAAAGGCATTATAAATACTTATGCCTTCTCTTCCATTTGTGTCTAATCACTCAACTTTCCTTCCTCTCCAGAGAATTAATAACACAAAATTCTCCTGTAACTTTTATAGCAATGGCCGCAGCAGCAGTTGGCAACTATGGAGAAGAGATTGTTCGCCCCGTCGCCGACTTCTCCCCTAGTCTTTGGGGTGATCAATTCCTTTCATTCTCCATTGACAATCAGGTAATTTATTAATTTCCTTACTATATACTTTCTTCGTGCAAGCGTGGTTAATTTCTTCTTCATATTTATTGAACAACATTAGTTTTGCTAACTTCAGTTTTCTTTTTTTAAATACATTATAAATAGGTTGCAGAAACGTATGCTAAAGAGATTGAAGCACTAAAGGAACAAACGAGGAGTATACTGTTAGCAACTGGAAGGAAATTGGCTGATACATTGAATTTGATTGACATTATTGAACGTCTTGGCATCTCCTACCACTTTGAAAAAGAAATTGATGAGACTTTGGATCAGATTTACAACCAAAACTCAAACTGCGATGATTTGAGCACTTCTGCACTTCAATTTCGATTGCTCAGGCAACATGGTTTCAACATCTCTCCTGGTAAGTTCATCATAAAGCATGCCTTAATGTTGATAAAATTATTATCAATTTATAGGAAGGAAAATTAATTTTGAGTTTTCTTTCTTGAAATACCAGAAATTTTCAGCAAATTCCAAGATGAAAATGGCAAATTCAAAGAGCCTCTTGCTAGCGATGTCTTAGGATTATTGAACTTGTATGAAGCTTCACATGTAAGGACTCATACTGACGATATCTTACAAGACGCACTTGCTTTCTCCACTATCCATCTTGAATATGCAGCTCCACATTTGAAATCTCCACTTAGGGAGCAAGTGACACATGCCCTTGAGCAATGTTTGCACAAGGGTGTTCCTAGAGTCGAGACCCGATTCTTCATCTCATCAATCTATGAGAAGGAACAATCGAAAAATAATGTGTTACTTCGATTTGCTAAATTGGATTTCAACTTGCTCCAGATGTTGCACAAACAAGAACTTGCTGAAGTATCAAGGTGCGATATATAAAAACGATGGATTATTTTTGATTGATCATATCTCAAGTAATGATGTTAATTTCTTATATTGCAGGTGGTGGAAAGATTTGGATTTCGTAACAATACTTCCATATGCTAGAGATCGAGTAGTTGAATGTTACTTTTGGGCATTAGGAGTTTATTTTGAGCCTCAATACTCTCAAGCTCGTGTCATGCTCGTTAAGACCATATCAATGATTTCGATTGTCGATGATACCTTTGATGCTTACGGTACAGTTAAAGAACTTGAGGCATACACAGATCCATACAAAGGTATGAACTTCATAAATTCACTTATTCAGATATTCCTTGATAGTTAATGTTGTCTTGAAAAGATCAAGACAAACTTGTACTCATTATAGTTGTGCACTTTCAAAATGCGTGAGTTCACCTTAATTTTGTCATCCTGCATGTGGGACATCAACGAAATTGGTCGGCTTCCTAATTACATGAAAATCAGTTATAAAGCTATTCTAGATCTTTATAAGGATTATGAAAAGGAATTATCTAGTGTTGGAAGATCTCATATTGTCTGCCATGCAATAGAAAGAGTATGTTTGAGCAACTTAACTATTGAAATATATTTTTTCCTTAATATGCTTCTCGCTTTGTTTTACCTTCTGTACGTCTTTTAGTGAACAGAAACTTGATACAATTCAATCAAAATTATCTAACACTTCATATATTTTTTGTATTCACAGATGAAAGAAGTAGTAAGAAATTATAATGTCGAGTCAACATGGTTTATTGAAGGATATAAGCCACCTGTTTCTGAATACCTAAGCAATGCACTAGCAACTACTACATATTACTACCTCGCTACAACATCTTATTTGGGTATGAAGTCTGTTACGGAGCAGGATTTTGAGTGGTTGTCAAAGAATCCTAAAATTGTTGAAGCTAGTGTGATTATATGCCGAGTTATTGACGATACAGCCACATATGAGGTATGAGTTGTATCTCACAAACTTATATAATTATATATGATTTGGACAAATAAAGTATTACGACAACAATTGTGGAAATATAAAATCTAACCCCTAATCTATCTACCTTTCCAGGTTGAGAAAAGTAGGGGACAAATTGCAACAGGAATTGAGTGTTGTATGAGAGATTATGGCATATCCACAGAAGAGGCAATGACTAAATTTCAAGAAATGGCTGAAGCAGCATGGAAGGATCTTAATGAAGGACTTCTTAAGCCCACTCCTGTCTCTACAGAAATCTTATCTCGCATTCTCAATCTTGCACGTATTATTGAGGTTACATATATACACAATCTAGATGGATATACTCATCCGGAGAAAGTATTAAAACCTCACATTAATGCCCTAGTTGTGGACTCCATCAAAATTTGAGCTGCCAATTCTTGTTCATCTTCCCAAACTTCGTTCTTCTTTGATTTGTTGAGAAAGTAGATTTATATACTATGTTTTATTTGTATCATGTTGTATAAAGTTGTTAGGGAGCTGTTTTTGCTGTTGTGCAGTGCTTTTCCTCACTAGGATCTCCTTCAAAATCTTTGTAATAAATAATGCTACAAGTTTATGAATCCATTTTCTGGTTAACATATGTGACTAATGTGGCTTTCGAATTTACTATTGTCGTCATTTCTTATTTGAAAATACTAGAAAGGGGGGTGAATTGTATATTTTTAAACTTAATCTCTTATTAGTTGACTAGTTTTTCAATTAGTCGACTGGATGTAATGATCTAACAGTTATGATAACAGAAAGTAAGTGCAGGAATTAAAGACACCGAAATTTTATACTGGTTCAGATTCAATGTGAATCCTAGTCCAGTCCCATTAGGTTGCAAGGGAGTTCTCTATATTAATTGCGATTATCCGAGTACAATGGAAATGACTTGTTAACTCAGTTCCTATAACACTCATCTCTTTTTGATACAATGTCTCACCAGTGTTGAACTCTTTTTTTTTATCTCTGACTTCTTACACAGCAGATCTTAGAGAACTATAATGTTTGTTTGCAGTAGAACAAAGATAGGATTGTTTGGTTCGATCAAAGTATATCTGTCTAAGGCTTGAAGTTGGGTATAAATACTTTCGTGAAGATCGAGGCTTGACAATCCAAGAGATTTGATCCTTGGAAAGAGATTGATTCTTTCCAAGAATAAGATAGCTAGCCGTTGCTCTTCCTTGATATCCTTCCTTTAACAGTTGATTATATGTATGGTTTACTCCTTGATTGTTAGTCCTTCTAAAATTAGCCGCTCATCAATTTTCTACAGATTCTTCGATCTTCCGGACATGTTGGCCTTGATTAATGCCTTAAGTTTAGGCTTGCTTGATTCTTTCCATCGCAGCTGTCCGTGATCTTTGCTGATTGATTCGTAATCTTACTGATTGATTTCTTTCCTTAAGCATCAAGATTGACTCTAGTGATCTTGTAGTATGTTCTTGATTCCTTGTTCTTTTGTAATTAATTGATGATGACAAAATAATATATAGGTGTAAACACCAGTTGACTTCCCTGTGTTTTACTCCCCCTTAATGTATGCAGTTGACTAGTCCATGGTATTTCCCCTCAGTTCATGCAGTAAGAAGTTGACTAGTCCATGGTTAGAGTCGACTCCTGCAATTGAAGATGCTACTTTTGTCAACGAACAATTGTACATGTACAGATAACATATACTCTTCTCCCCCTTTTTGGCATCTGCAAAGAGGGAACAAACCAAGAACTAAACAGACTATATAGCATTAAACAGTAGAGTTATAGTCAAAGAAAAACAGAAATTATCCAATGGCTGAGAAAACAGCCCAAAAACAACCCAACAAAAAACAAAAAAAATATTGTCTTAAACAAACACATTAACAACGTAGAAAATAAGTAAGGGTGTTACAAATGGCCTCCTTCAATTGTTCAAAGCTAGCATTTTGCTGAGATGCTCACTTCATCCAACCTGTCATGAATCTCCCTAAAGTCTTTGACAGCATTTTCCCTAACCCTGAGAACAGTAACTCTAATTTTGAACACATCAGACCTTGTTTCTTTGGAAATGGCATGAATGTCACCAACAATATACCGAGTGAATGTGAGAAGATGTTTGATTTCAAAGAGTTAAGAGTCAGTGGCACGAAACTTGTCACCAGATAAGGATCACCGGGACTGGGACGAGGAATACAAAGTGTAGGCTTGGGTTCTATAGGAGCGTGCTTTGCTTCACTTTCGTGCTTCTTAAACTAGGAACCCTTCACACTCACATACCCCATACTAGCAAAGGCTCTAAAATTCTAAAATTTCGAAAAAGTCTTGAAGGGATAGTTGGACAGGAAAATGTGATGAGCTTCCAGAATATGAGTGATTACCATGCCATAGGGAAGACTGGTGGAATCTTCAGCACTTTCGATCATGAAATTGATAACCCATGAGGACAACTTGATTTTGAGTTTGGTCACAAGGCAGTAGACTAAGAAGGTATTTCTTTGAGAGAAGGTTGAAAAGGAACCAGTGCGGGGAAGCAAAGTAGTTGCTACAATATGGACCAGTGCATGGAAGCAAAGTAGTTGCTACAATGTGGGACAGAACTCGAGTTTCGAACTCACATCACTGGGACCTAACTGGTTGGGAAGGGAGGCAGAGGGACACTCAGCAATACACTGTTTGGCTTGGTCAAAAGAAATTTCAAAGTTATCAGACCGGGCATTTTTAAAAAGCATAGAAAAACCAGAGCAATGACACTGAAAGAGCAAATCAAACAGGGCACAATCAAGAACGATGCTCTTACCTAGCACTAAAGATTCCAACCTATCAGGCTTACTAGAACGGAGATTGGCATAGAACATTTTTACCAGGGGTTCATATACCCTAAGCGGAGGAGTAGAGAGGAACTTAACCTACCCTTGATGAACAAAGAGATCTTTGACCTTGAAATTTAGGGCTTCCATGTCGTCAAGGTCGACAACCCTTCCATAAGAAATGGGCTTGTCCTTCAGAGCAATGAAAAGATCCCTATTTGGAGAATCCTAGAAGTTTAGGTCAGATTCAGGGGAGCCAGAAAAATCAACCTTGGATTTCTTTGGGGTAGAGGAAACAGAGGGTTCTTCCGTGGGTCGTTTTCCTAGGGCTTTTTCTCCTAAGAGTTAAGAGTGATTAGATAACTCTCCCTGAGAAGAGGCGAAACCCTTAGAGTGGTCGGACCCTAGGTCTACTTGTTCTGGGGCCATGGATGGGGGTTTTGCTTTGGAGCGGGTGCTTTTTCTGGTAGAAGCAGAGGGATTTCTGGGACGTTTGGCCATTGAAGGGAAGAGGTTTGATTGGAGCTTTGGAGAGGGGATAACAATGGAGGTGACTGAAAAGGGTTATTTGCCTTAAGAAGAAAATTTTTGACGGTTGAGTACAGAAAAGGAAAAGATGTCTGTTGCAAGGACGCAATGATTGGCTTTCCCGCTTTGAATTACGAACTGATGTGAAAGAAGAGAAAAGAGAGGGAAAAATGGAGGCGTAATTAATTCATGAGTAAAAGACAATCATTACACCTGTAAAAAGAATCAACAGTACACATAAGTCCTAAAAGTTATTAGTGAAGCAAATAATGTCGAGTAACTTTCTTAAATCACAAAATCTTTTCTCTAATAAAGGTTTAGTAAAAATATCAGCTAACTAATCAGTAGTTCCAATAAAAAATATTTCTATGTCTCCCTTAAGAACATGATCTCTAATAAAATGATGTTTGATATCTATATGCTTTGCTCTCGAATGATGTACATGATTTTTTGAAAGACAAATAGCACTTGAATTATCATAAAAGATTTGTATAGGTTTAAACGAAAGTTCATAGTCACCCAGTTGATGAGACATCCACAGTAGTTGTGCACAGCATTGTCCAATGGCAATGTATTCAGCTTCAGTAATAGATAATGCAACTGATGCTTGTTTTTTACTATTCCAGGATATTAATGCCTTTCCAAGTAATTGACATGTACCGTTTGTGCTTTTTCTATCTTCTATGTCACCTGCAAGGTCAGCATCTGAAAAACCTTCTAATTTAAAAGAGTTAGAGCGAGGATACCATAATCCATGAGATACAGTCCCGATGAGATATCGAATGATTCTTTTTACTGCGATCAGATATGATTCCTTAGGAGCTGACTGAAACCTGGCACATTTACATACACTGAACATAATATCCGGTCGACTTACTGTCAGATATAGTAGTGATCCAATCATTCCACAATATTTAGTTTCATCAACAGGGATGCCATGTTCATCTTTGTCTAGATTTGTGGAAGGGCTCATTAGTGTGCCAATGGATTTTGCATTGCTCATTCCAAATTTTTGAATCAGTTCTTTTGTGTATTTGGTCTGACATATAAAGGTTCCTTCATCAGATTGTTGAATTTGTAGTCCAAGGAAGAATATTAGCTCTCCCATCATACTCATCTCGAATTCACTTTGCATAAGATTTGAGAATTCCTTGCACATAAGAGGGTTAGCACTACCAAATATAATATCATCAACATAAATCTGAATAATGAGTTTACCTCTTGTGAAGCCATGATTAACAAGAAAGTAACTAAGTCTATCATACCAAGCACGTGGTGCTTGTTTTAGCCCATACACCGCCTCAGTGAGCTTGTATACATGGTAGGGGAACTTTGAATGTACAAACCCAGGAGGTCGTTTTACATATACTCCTTCCTCAATAAATACATTCAAAAAGGAACTTTTGACATCCATTTGAAGCAGCCTAAATCCTTTAAATGATGTTTATGCTAGAAGAATTCGTATGGATTCCAAACGAGCTACTAGAGCGAAGGTTTCATCGTAGTCAACTCCTTCCTGGTGTGAGTACCCCTGAGCAACTAGTCTGGCTTTATTTCTTATGACCTTTCCATCCTTGTTCAATTTTTTTTCTGAAAACCCACTTTGTTTTGATTACAGAAACGTTTTCAGGTTTGGGTATCAGATTCCACACTTGATTCTGACTGAACTGATCTAACTCTTCTTGCATAGCTTGAATACAGATTGAATCTTTTAACGCTTCCTCTATCTTCTTTGGCTCAATCTTAGAGATTAATGCAACATTTGCTTTCTTTTTGAGAGATCCCCTGGTTTTCATTCCTTCATTTGGATCTCCTATAATGTATATTTGAGGATATTCAGGCTCGTTCTCCATTCATTTGGACACACTACATTAGCAGTTGACTCGATTGGTTGATCTGGTACACTACTGCTGATTTCACCAGTTGACTCTATCGTAGCAGATATATTAGTCTACTCTTGAGATTTGCTTGTCTCCTGAATTTCTTGAGCTTGATCTTCATCACCTGCAGCAATTCCTTTCTCGGCCAGGGGATTATTTTCATCGAATATAACATGTACTGATTCTTCCACACATAATGTGCCTTTATTATAGACTCTAAAAGATCTACTATTTAATGAGTAGCCCAGAAAGTACCTTCGTCACTTCTTGGATCGATTTTTCCAAGGTTATCCTTACCGTTATTGTGAATAAAACACTTACTTCTGAAGGGATGAAAGTAGCTGATATTAGGACGTTTACCTTTTCATCATTCATATGGAGTCTTCTTCAGAATAGGACTTATGAGGCATCGGTTGAGAATGTGACATGATGTACTTACTCCTTCAGCCCAGAAGTGATTTGGCAGTGAATGACCTAGTAGCATGGTTCTTGCCATATCTTGGAGGGTTCTGTTCTTTCTTTCTACCACCTCACTCTGTTGTGGTGAGCGTAGTGTAGAGAAATTATGTGTGTATCCCTGATCATTACAAAAATCTTCAAATGCTCTACTTTCAAATTCTTCTCCATGATCACTCTAAATTGTTGAGATCAGATATCCCTTTTCTCTTTCAACCTTTTTGTAGAAAACTTCAAAATTTCTTAATGTTTCATCCTTATGAGATAAGAAAATTACCCAAGTGAAACGTGAATAATCATCAACAATAACAAAAGCATATCTTTTTCCTCTTATACTAGCAGTTCTAGTAGGCCCAAATAAATCAATATGAAGTAATTGCAAGGGTTTACAAGTAGATACTATGTTTTTATTTTTGAAGGAGTTTCTGGTCTGCCTACCCATTTGACATGCATCACAGATATGAGTTCTAGAAAAATTCAATGTGGGTAGCTCAACAACTAATTCATGTTTGGACAGTTTTTCTATCAAATGCATGCAAGCATGACCAAGTTTCCTATGCCATAACCATGGATCATCAGACATAGAAGTTAAACAAATATGACCATCTATCTTTACAAAGCCATCAAGGATATAAATATTCTCATACCTTTTTCTAGGAAGGATTATTTTACCCGATTCGTCTTCAATAGCACAGCCTGTTTTCTTAAAATTTACCTCATTCCTGAGTTGTATAGTTGACTTATGCTCAAGAGGTTGTAGTTGAGGCCACCGACGAGATAAAATTCAATGATGTCACAGCCGTTATTGAAGGGAATTGTTCCAGCACCAATTATTTTACCTTTTGAGTCATCCCCAAACTTAACACTTCCTCAATCAATATTTGTAACTTCTTTGAATAGGTTTTTTTCCGCCTGTCATATGACTGGAACACGCATTATCTAGATACCATTTTCCTTTGCGGCTTATTCTTGAAAGTACAAGAGGGGGGTAAATTGTAGATAATTAAAGTTAATCGTTAATAAGTTGACTTAAAACTTAAGTAGTCGACTAAATGTTGCAATCTTGCAGATATAGTAATTCGAGGTAATACGCAAAAAGTAAATGCAAAAATTAAAGACACCGAAAATTTTTGTATTGGTTCGGATTCAATGTGAATCCTAATCCAGTCCCCTTGGGTTGCAAGGGATTTCTCTTCAAGTGAATAAGCTTTCTTTCGAGTGCAGATTTGATGTATGTCACTCAGTTTCTCTAGCACTCGTTTGATACAATGTCTCACCAGTTGTATTCCCTCTTTCTATCCCTGACTTGTTACACAGCAGATCTATACAGGCTACTATGCTTGTTTGCAGTAGAATGAAGAGAGTTATTTTGGTTTGATCAAAGTATACTAAAGATGGAGTTATACTGCGAATTTATACAAGGGGAATGGTGAAGGCTTGTCAACCCAAGTGTTTTGATCATTGGAAAGCATTGATTCTTTCCAAAAATAAAGAGCTGTCCATTGCATCTCTTCAAATCTTTTCCTTTGCTAGATAACGGGTTTGACAGGATTCTTCCTTGATTGTTGGACCTTCTAATCTTGATCGCTGTCTGGATCTTCTAGCTTTAATGCTTCTTCAGTGATTTGATCAGGCTCGTCTATCACAGATTGTGCTGAATCTTTATTCCATTATGGCAGATTTGATTTCCCAGAATCATGGAGCTAATCCTGATTTGCTGATGTAATACTTTTTTTTCTTTGTACATCGTAAGTATTTCAGGCAGATTCCCTTCTGAATAGCTTCCTTCCTTGTTCGACATAGCTATTCCAATAGTTCATTTTTTTTTCTTTGAACTCCTGCACATGCATATTAATTGCATCATTAAAATATGATCTAACAATCTCACCCTTTTTGATGATGGAAAAATAATATGCATAAATGTAAAGGTGTAAACAACAGTTGACTTCCCTGTTTAGTACTAGCCGACTTGGCTCCCCTTCAATGTGTGTAGTCAACTGAACTCGATCTCCCCCTCAATGTGTGCAGTCAGCTTGTACCTATATAGTCTTGTCTATGCATGGGCATCATAATTGACTTTAACATGTTCAAAGAATAAGAGGTACTATCTATGCATGTCGCATAGTCGACTTGACCTGTATAATAAACAAGGAATACATAGTGGACTGTCTATGCATGTCGCAAAGTCGTCTTAACCTGTATAATAAATAAAGAATACATAGTGGGCCCTATGTATGCATAGTCGACTTGAACCTGCATATAAAACATTAACAATCCAGAAGATATATATTCTCCCCCTTTTTGCCATCAGCAAAGAGGAATTAGCAAATATTAGCAGAAGAAAGTATTATCCACAAAGGCAAACAAAAAAAACATCCACGGGCACAGCCCAACCACAGCCAAAACAAGTTAAAAAAGATTGTCTGAAAAACACATCCATGTCAACGACGCAGAAAGTAAGTAAGAGTGTTGCAGATCGCCTCCTTCAATTATTCAAAGCTAGTGTTGGCAGCAGTGCTCATTCCATCCAGCCTGTCGTGCACCTCCTTGAAGGCTTTAACCGCATTCTCCCTTACCCTTTGCACATCCACCCTGATTTTAGACACATCTGACCCTGTTTCCTTTGAAATAGCGTGAATAACATCCACAATCGACTGTGCGGAGGATAGAAGAGTCTTGATGTCTAAGAGTTGGGAGTCAATGGAGCTGAGCTTTTCACGTAGGTCGGTGGGAATGGAAGGGGGCAGAACAGCAGACGAAGGCTTGGTTTCCACATGAGTTTGTGTTCCATCACTTTCATCCTTCTTAACCCAGACACCCTTGACATTCACATACCCCATACTAGAGAAAGCTCTAGAGTTGTAGCACTTGGAGATAGGAACAAAGGGGTAGTCTGAAAGTGTAATTTGATGAGCTTCAAGAATATGGGTGATGGCCATACAAAAAGGATCACTGGTTGGATCCTCAGCACTCTCAATCATAAAGTTTATAACCCAGGAGGACAGCTTGATTTTGAGTTTGGAGATGAGACAGTAGACAAAGAAGGTGTCCCTTTGAGAGAGGGTTGAGAAGGACCCAGTTCTGGGTAGAAGAGTGGTGGCAACAATGTGGGCAAGAACCCTAGTTTCAAAGCTCGCATCACTAGGCCCTAATTGATTGGGAAGAGAATTAGAGGGATTTTCAGCAATACACTGTTGAGCCTGGTCAAAGGTGATTTCAAAATTCTCAGGCCAGACATTCTTAAAGAGGGTAGGGAAACCAGAGCAGCGATAGAGGAAAAGATAATCGAACAGACCACAATAAAGAACAATGCACTTACCAAGAACAAGAGTTTCAAGCCTATCAGGTTTTTTTGAGCAAAGATTAGCATAAACACATACGGACAAGGGGTTCATACACTTTAAGCGGAGAAATAGAGAGAAAATTTTCCCACCCTTGATACACGAAAAGATCCTTTACCTTGCAATTGAGGGACTCCATATCATCCAGATCCACAACTCTTCCACGAGCGATGGGCTTGTCCTTGAGAGAGATAAGGAAATCACTACTTGGGGAGTCCCAAAAATTTAGGTCGAAATCGAGTGAGGCAGAGAAATCGAACTTTGATTTCTTTGGAGTGGAAGAGGTAGGAGGATCCTCCATAGGACGCTTACTAGAGGCAATTTCTCTTAAAAGTTGAGAATGTTCAGAGTATGCTCCTTGAGAAGAGGCATAGCCCTCAAAACGATCAGACCCTAAGTCTACTTTCTCATGAGGCGCGAAAGAGGGTTTTGCTTTTGAACGGGTACTTTTTCTGGTGGAAGCAGGGGGGTTTTTCGAAGATTTTGCCATGGAAGAAGAGAGGGTTAGTACAGGTTGAAGGAAGAGGGTGGAGATGAAAGGGACTGAAAAAGGATTAACTTAAAGAGAAGAGATTTGACGGTTGAGTATAGAAAAGGAAAGAGTGTCAGTCAAAGTGACGTGATGATTGGCTTTCCAACTTCGACTGCAAACTGATGGGATACAGAATAAAAAGAGAGGTAAAAAATCGACTGCGTAATCAATGCACTGAAAAGAAGTAATTATAACAAGTTTTTGAAAAGTGACACTTAGGTCCTAAGAATTGTTTGAAAAATAAATTATGCCAAGTAATTTTCTCAAAGAGCTTTCTTCCAACAAAGGTTTAGTAAAAATATCAGCTAATTAGGCAGAAGTGCCAATAAAAATTATTTCTATGTCACCTTTAAGAACATGGTCTCTAATAAAATGATGTTTAATGTCGATATGCTTTGCTCTAGAATGATGCACAGGATTTTTAGAGAGACAAATTGCACTAGAATTATCACAAAAGATTTGTATAGATTTGAAGAAAAGTTCATAGTCACCCAATTAATGGCACATCCACAGGAGTTGTGCACAGCATTGACCAATGGCAATGTACTCAGCTTTAGTGGTGGACAAGGCGACTGATGCTTGCTTTTTACTGTTCCAGGATATTAAAGCCTTTCCTAGTAATTGACATGTGCCACTCGTGCTTTTCTTGTCTTCTTTATCACCTGCTAAATCTGCATCTGAGAAATCTTCTAATTTAAATGAGTTAGAGCGAGGATACCACAATCCATTAGATATTGTGCCAATAAGATATCGAATAATTCTTTTTACAGCAGTTAGATGTGACTCCTCGGGAGACGACTAAAATCTGGCACATTTACAAACGCTGAACATAATATCTGGTCGACTTGCGGTCAGATATAATAGTGATCCAATCATTCCTTTGTATTTTGTTTCATCAACTGGAGTACCTTGTTCGTCCTTATCCAAATTTGTAGCCGGACTCATAGGGGTGCCAATTGATTTTGCATTGCTCATGCCAAACTTTTGGATCATCTCCTTTGTGTATTTAGCTTGACAAATGAAGGTTCCTTCTTCATATTGATTAATTTGAAGCCCAAGGAAGAATGTGATTTCACCCATCATGCTCATTTCGAATTCGCTTTGCATGAGGTTCGCAAATTTCTTGCACATAAGAGAGTTAGCACTACCAAAAATAATATCATCAACATAAATTTGAATGATAAGATTACCTTCTATTGATCGTTTAATGAATAGAGTAGTATTAATTTTACCTCTAGTGAATCCATGATCAACAAGGAAGGTACTTAACCTGTCATACCAAGCACGTGGAGCCTGTTTCAGTCCGTATTGGGCCTTAGTAAGCTTGTACACATGATACGGGAATTTTGAGTATTCAAAGCCTGGAGGTTGTTTTACAAAAACTTCCTCTTCGATGAATCCATTCAGAAAAGTGCTTTTGACATCCATTTGAAACAATCTGAATCCCTTAAATGATGCATAAGCTAACAGGATTCGTATAGACTCTAATCTAGCTACTGGGGCAAAGGTTTCATTGTAGTCTCCTTCTTGTTGTGAATAGCCTTGAGCAACTAATATGGCTTTGTTCCTTATGACTTGTCCTTCTTCGTTCAGTTTGTTCCTGAACACCCATTTTGTTCCAATAATGGATACATTTCAGGTCGGGGTATCAGCTTCCATACTTGATTCTTGCTGAGTTGATCTAGCTCTTCTTGCACGGCTTTCACCCAGCTTGAATCCTTCAAAGCTTACTCTACCTTTTTTGGCTATATTTGAGAGATCAAAGAAATATTTGCTTTCTTTTTAATGGAAGCCCTGGTTTTCATCCCTTCGTTTGGATCTCCTATGATATATTTTTATGGATATTCAGTTTTATTTCTCCATTCATTTAGTCGAACGGTGCTTGTGGTCGACTCCGTACATTGTTCTGGAGTGTTATTGCTAACTTGTTCAGTCGACTCAACCACATCTGCAGGATTAGTTGACTCTTGTGCTTTTTCTTTGTCCTGAACTTCTTGAGTTTGATCTTCGTCACCTGCAATAATGCCTTTCTCGACAAAGGAATTATTTTCATCGAATATAACATGAACAGATTCTTCTACGCATAAAGTGCATTTATTAAAGACTCTGAATGATCTGCTATTTAATGAATAACTAAGAAAAATACCTTCATCACTTCTTGGATCAAATTTTCCAAGATTATCCTTACCATT